>VUQH01060248.1:0-14074 GCA_015106775.1 Etroplus canarensis | reverse complement strand
TGAAATATTTCACTCTATGTGTAATGAATCGATATAATATATGGGTTTCACTTTCTGAAATGAGTGACAAAAAATATTGAACTTTTTCATGATATTCTAATTTTTTGAGATGTACCTATACCTTATGCAATAGTTTGTCACTGTGGTGGTACCCTCTAAGGTAGTGCCCTTGAACCATTGACAAGGGGTACTTATTTGTACCCTCGAACCTCTAGTGACAAATTTGAACCTTAATGTAACTGTACAAAAATGAACATTCTAAAAAGGTGCAAAAATGGGCACCTGTTTTATTTATTTATATATATATATATATATACACACACACACACACACACACACACACACACACACACACACACTACCAGTTATAGTACCAGTCATAGACTACCTCATGAAGCTCATGGAGAGAATGCCAAGAGTGTGCAAAGCAGTAATCCAAGCAAAGGGTGGCTATTTTGAAGAATCTAAAATATAAAACATGTTTTGAGTTATTTCACACTTTTTTCTTCACTCCATAATTCCATATGTGTTCATTCATAGTTTTGATGGCTTCAGTGAGAATCCACAATGAAAATAGTCATGAAAATAAAGAAAAACCATTAAATGAGAAGGTGCGTCCAAACTTTTGACTGGTAGTGTAGAAGAGGAAGACCATAGAGAAGGTTCATGGATGTAGTGAAGGAGGACATGTAGAGGGTTGGTGTGAGGGAAGAGGATGCAAGGGATAGAGTGAGATGGAGGCAGATGATCCACTGTGGCAGCCAAAAGAAGAAATATATATGCTTGCATCAGCTGCTCCTTTGTATTCTCCACAGGGGATTAATCCACATTGGTAATTTGACAGAGGTTTTTTTAATCAGATGCCCTTTTTGACACAACCCTCCATGGTAAGAGGAGCTTGTGTCCCCACCTGGGATTGAACCAGGGACCTTTCACGTATAAGGCAATTGTGCAAACCACTGCACTACCAGGAACACTCAAGGGTATCTGACATAAAATTTCTGTCAAATTACCTGTGTGGATTCATCCACTGCAGTGACCCCTTGGAGGAGGGAGCAGCTGAAGGTGCTTTATTTATTAGTAATTTCTATACTTGGTTTTTTAGTGATTTCTGGTATCTTAATATCCACAAGACCTCATTAAGTCAGAACCTTTTTGCTGTGAGGCAGCATTGCTAACCACTGCGCCACTGTGCCACTGATACAGGAGAATCAAACTTATCAAGATGTATTAAGTGCTTTTTATTTAACTTAACTAAGCGGAAACATTTAAATCTAAGCAAAGAATAAACATTTTACCTAATTACCTCCACCAAGGAGGTTGTGTTTTTGATTTGGTTTGTTTGCCTGGTATTAACAGGATTACTCAAAAAGTTACTGACTGATTGGCGCAAAAATTTTACCAGAGGTGGGACTTGGAGTCGATTAACTTTTGGAGTCAATCCAAGTCCAGACCAGGATCCAGAAATTTTTTGAAAGAATCTTCAGGATTATGCGCGTTAGCCTCATAGCATAATTGCCCAAGTCATATTTCAATGTTTTTGGAAAACAAGAAAAAACGCAAGAAAAACAATGTTGTCGTTTTAGTTAGGCAGATATCACAATTTGGCAAAAAAATGACTTAGGCATTTATGGTATGAGGCTAACGATACACACCAGAAATAAACAATAAATGCTTGCAGATATCAGCTTGTTAAAAGTTTGTTTCATTTTTTGTGAATAACGATAGAAATATTTTACTTTAGGAAAACATTGAAATTTGAGGTATGTGCAGACACCTCTTGTTATATCTCCCAGGCAAAAGTCGGAAGATATGGTTTTGAGCTCGCTGCATTGCTACTGTGTTTGCTGTAGAGATTTGTGAAGTTATTGCAATAACTTCACCATATACCCCCAGAAGAGTAGTAGGTTGTTATTTAATTTCAGTTCTCTGCTCCAAATATGAATGATCTTATAGAGGAAAAATGTGTTTAGATTGGTAAAATTTTATATGTATGAGACAAATATCATTTCAGTGTATTATTTTATATTTACCAAGTAGTGAACAGAGACTAATCCATGTAAAGACATGGAAATAAAATGAATCTGGGTCTGGTCCAGAAGTGAATTGGAATTTCTGCCCAGATTTTATGTTCTTTTTCCAGCTTTTAATCCACTAAGAGTAATGTGCCTTAATCATGAGGGACATCAGCTCTAGGGCACCTCTAGGGCACATCAGCTTGTTTCTCAAATTTACTGGGATCTGATTCGTATCTGACCTGGATTTTGACATGGATTACAACTGTGTACTTTATCAGAAGAACTGCTGATTGTACAGCACTATTTAGGCAAATTATCAAGTAGTAAATAAAGTCTAATCCATGTTTTTCCATCTTTTATTGGACTCAGGGTAATGCATAATAATCCTGAGGGAAATTCAGATTATTTGGGCAAATCATCTTGTTTCCCAAGTTTATCCGGATCTCCCAGTAAGTTCCACTGTGCTTTGGGTAGGGATATATTATATGACTGGTAAGGAGGTGGGAAAAGGTGGAGAACAGGCAGGCCTTGATAATGGCTTCCCTGTGGGGTTACCCCACAAAGAGGTTGACACTGATCTGCGAGATAATCAATTGGAAAAGGCATTACATTTAGTTTCTTTTTGTGTTTGGCTGAACACAGACTGTCTCTTGATATTGGACCTTAAAATATAAAAGGAACAATTCAAATATGTACTTTTTACAGCTTGATAACACTTTCAGTCCAGAAAAAGACACACCGAGTTACCATGAGATCCTATAATTAGCCCTGGGAGGTATATTCATGTCAACTGAACTTGCAGAGACACAAGTGGACTTCTGTGCCCCTGAGAGTGTAGTTGTCCCTGACGCCTCCTTCTTCCTAGCTATGATTGGTTGGTGAGCACTGTGTATGCTGACAGTTGTCTCGCTCAAGTCACGACAAGAATTTATGACTTTAATCATCAGTTTGTTTCCAGAGGAATAATATTATCAAGTCCAAACTTGGCATAACTGACTCAGTCAACTCCAGGAGTTTTTTTTTTTACAACAGTGGAGGATTTAATGTGCGAAGGTGGGAGGGAAAAAAAATGATTGTTACAGTGCAGAAATCAAAGCTGAAGATGATTTCAGTGGAGATGATTCTGTCATGTAGTCTTGAAGAGGGGGATGTGTGGTGGTTAAAACATAAAGCACCCCTTTTATTTTGGAAAAATTGTTAAACAAATTTGGATCACTTAAAGTTTACTCTTTGATTGTTATCTCCCATTTTTGCTGTTAACTTTGCAGCAAGTGTAGTCACATGTCCAGTTTACAGCATGAGATTATGTTATTTAATTTAATTCCATAATATTAATATGCATTAAAAAGCCTCTGATATGCAGGGAAGACATTTAAGCTGCGGGTGTTTTTTTTTCTGTGTCCTTGTCCTTTATTTGTTTTTGTAGTGTCTCAAAGTGTTATGACAGGGAAATAATTCCCTCAGATAACCAGGAAATTCCTCAAGCCCATCACCAAAAGTGTATACGTGCTCTGATTTCAGAGATAAGTAAATGAAATGAAATTATCTGCTGGAGGAGGGGCGGTGTTGTGGTGCAGCTTCCCTGTTGGAATCTCTTGAGATCTTGTGTCCTGTAGGCACCATGACCCTGGACTCACCCCACCCAGACTTTGACCCTGCACTCGCTCAGGAATGTGCCCTAAGTGGAGGGTGTCTTTGTGAGGGTTTGGAGATTCTTAGTCTGCTGCTGATGTGCTCTAATACTTTAGGCCGCTGTTTTCTTCCCTTGAATTTTGTTTTCTTCACCAGTTTTGTGTTGATGGTTAGTTCAGGCTTAAGTGTAGTGCTCACATACCTGTGGATAGTTTGAGTCCTTTACTTTCCCTCAAGGGCAAAAGTAAATGGATTTTTCTTTGACTTTGGGGACAAATAGAATCAATTATTCCCACTGACTTTCAGAAATGGAGGACAAGGTTGTCGCTGTTTGTGGTCAACTGTAGGATTTAACTTTTCTTTTATTTAGAGACAGAAATAAGTAGAGGCCTTGGAGAAAAGTGGGTGAAAGTATCGGACTTCTTGGTAATTTCTCTAACTTATTCCCAAAAGCACTCCAACTAATGTATTTACATGAGTAATGCAAAGTAAAACTTGGCTTCTTGTTTGATCTGTACATATAATTACAGTTAAACTGTTCAGTATGCCAGCATGGCTTTTTTTTAAAGCAATGCTTCAGAGTTTGTCAAAATGTCCGTAACATTAAAAACAGCAAGTAAAAAAAAGTCCCTTTTTCATTGAGAGTACCTGTGTTATATTAGTATCCTTTGCAGTTTCAAATATTCAAGTGTGTGAATGTAGCCAGTCTTCTTCATGGACACAATATTGTCTATCTGTCCATGGTCTACCACTTTTTCCAGGGGTCCAGGTCATGGAAGCAGCAGTTTAAGCAGAGAAGCCCAGACTTTCCTCTCCCCAGTCACCTCTTCCAGCTCTTCAGGGGGCATTCCCAGGCCAGCTGGAAGACATAGTCTCTCCAGCGTGTCCTTGGGCTTCCTCGGTGTCTCCTCCCTGAGGGATGCGCCCGAAACACCTCCAGTATTGTCAGGGCTTTAAATACCTACAGTTGGGTCCATAAGTTTTTGGACATTGTTTTGTAATTTGTGCTTCTTTACAGCTCCACAATAAAAGTGTGATTGAAGTGAAGTGAAGGGGTTAACCAAAGGACTGCATTAACTGTTTGAGGTGAAACCCAGTGTCCCTGTAGTGTAATGGTTTACACATTCACCTTATAAGCAAAAGGGTCCCTGGTTCACCAGAGCATCTGGCGTAAAACCTATGCCAAATTACCAGTCTGCTGTGGCGAACCTTTGGGGAAAATACAAGGGAGTAGCCAAAGGTACTAAATTTTGAGGTGAGACCCGTTCTGTTTTTCCATGACAAATTAGGCAGATAAAAGATCTGGAGTTGATTCTAAGTCTTGAACTTCCATTTGGTAGACGTTTACTGAAATTCTCAATATGAGGTCCAAACAGATGTGGATGCAAGTGAAGGAAGCCATCACTAGACTGAAAAACCTAAAGAAACCTGTCAGAGAGCTGCCAAAACAACAATCTGAAACATTTTAAAAAGCAAGAATATACTGGCCAGCTCTTCACCACCAAAAGCCCTGGAAAACCATGGAAGACAGCCTACGTGGGTAATTGCAGAATTATTTACTTGGTTAAGAAAACACTTTCACAACATCTAGCTAAGTCAACAGTACTCTTGAGGAGGTAGAAATATTATTGTTAGTCTACAATCAAGAGACACTATCATGAATGTATGGAGGGTTTACAGCGAGGTGCAAACCACTGGTCACACTCAAGAACAGGAAGACCATATTAGATTTTGCCAAAAGCCTGGCCAGTTATGTATGATAATCTTTGGACAGATAAAATCAAAATAAACCTGTAACAGGATGATGGGAAGAGAAAGGTATGGAGAAGGAAAGGAACAGCTGATGATCTGAAGCATTCCACATCATCTGTCAAAACATGGTGGAGGCAGTTCTGGTGTGGGCATGTATGGCTGACCAGTGGAACTGGGTCACTAGTGTTGATGATGTGGCTGCTAATAGAAGCAGCAGGATGAAGTGTACAAGCCTGTAGTCTCTGCTCAAATTCAGCCAAATGCTGCAAATTTGACTGAACGGTGTTTCACAGTGCAAATGGATAATGACCCAAAGCATACTGCAAAAGAAACCCAAGAACAGGGCTAAGAAATGGAATATTTTTAATGCCCAAGTCTGCCACCTGGTCTCAACCCAGTAGAGCACCTTTTCAGTTAATGAAGACAAAACTGAAGCCAGAGAGACCCACAAACAAGCAGCAACTGAGGATGACTACAGTAAAGACCTGACAGAACATCTCAAAGGCTGAAACGCAACATTTGGTGATGTCCATGGATTCTAGACTTCAGGCAGTCATTGACTGCAAAGGATTTTCCTCTTAGAATTAAAAACAATCCTTCTTTTTAAAACTTACTTTGTCCCATTGATTTTGAGCCTCTAAAAAAAGGCTGTCACTCCTAAACATTTAATACAATTATTTTGTCAAATCTCTTGAATTAAAGCTGAAAGTATGCACTTTGATTACATCTCAGTTATTTGATTTAAATTCCACTGGGGTGGTGTACTGAGACAAAATTACAAAATAAAATGATCACTGTCCATAAACTTATGGGCCTAACTTTAGAAGGACATTAATGCCGTGTCACATCAAAACTGTTGTTTTACTTGGTGATGCTGAAGAAAACCTGTCAAACTTTGCATGTGATCACTCAGAATTTGGTTTCACGGTCTAAGTGTTTGAAAAATGGTTGTAAAAAGATGAAGGAAGTACCAAGTATGAGCTATAAAGCCTCTGACGATATCCATTTAACCAGAAAAATATCCTTGATAGTCACTTACCTAGTGTAAAATTTTTCCTCTGGAAAACAACAACACTGAACCTGCAAGTTAATTTCAACTTTTTACAGCAGGACAGGAACACAGGATTCGTCTCCACCTTGTCCTTCCAGATAATCTCCATCTACTGCATTTACTGTCAGTGCATTTTAATATAATCATCAGCTTTCCTGAAGTAGGCTGCCTTCAAATAGTATGATGTAATGCATGGAAATGAGAGGAGTTAAACTTATGCAGCTGAAGTAGAAATCACTTCATGAAATATGACTTTAGAATTAATATTCACTCCCTAAAATTTGCTCTCTATCTCCAAACAACTGAATGTCTGTAATCTGTTTAATGTTTTAATGAGAACGCTCTGAATTTCATTGTCATATTGGTCTTCAAAGGCGATCAAAAGCTGCAGAGGGAACAGTGTGATATTCTTAGCAGGTTTGTAATTTTCCAATTTTATTCGTTTGCATAATTAAAAGAACATGCAAACAGATTGACAGCTTTCCTGTTGTGTAACAAGAAATGTGACAGGATCAAGTCCAGTAATTGTTCCTTATGTCAGTGTCACAGACTGTGTCTTATTCAGCATCAGCTCAGTCTCTATCCTCGCAGAATCTGAAATTAATTTTCTTTTGCATGAAAGTATTGTGCTCACCATCAAATAACTGACCCACTCTCTCCAACAGGTATATGTGTCAAATGTGGGAAGGGTGTCTATGGAGCCAGCCAAGCATGCCAGGCCATGGGGAACCTGTATCACACAAACTGCTTCACCTGCTGCTCCTGTGGTAAGTAAAACTGCCAGTTCAACAATGATTATTATGCTTTTCCTTGTCTTCTGGCATATACACTGATCAGCAAGTAATCTCGATGAGCCAAAACCTCAGGAGTCAAACAATTCTTATACTTTTGCCTCTGTATGATGTCAAAGAGCAAAACAAAATGAAAATGACTCAGAGCAGCAGGACCCTTGCAAAAAATCCTGGAAATATCCCCACTGAATGTCAGTGTCGCAAACATGCCTGATCATCTGCATCAGAATACCTTAGAGAAAGATGTGATCCCCAGCTTCTTATTTCAACTTGCAAAATTGCAGTCATGCACCATGGCTGTTGTCTGTGGCATTGTACTGCACAGCCTTGATATACCAGGTATCTGAAGAAATGTTACACTCATGGTTTGTTGGCTTTGCAACTGATGGCACAGCTGTTACAGAGGAGCAGCCAAACTTCCATGTGAAAATCAGTCCTTTTCAGATCAACAAGTTACCATGTGCAGTCCATGATGTCATAAAATAGAGGTGACATAATTATCGACTCGTTTTTCTCTTAAAAGTTTAAAAGCCTGTTGTTCAAGTTGTAAATGGACCAGGGGTTGCTGCCTTCAATGTCTAGAGGTTTGCAGAGATGTAGGTAAAAGAGGGGGAGCAAGTTTTCTTAGACTGACTCGTAAGAATATACTGTAGTAGCCTATTTATTTATTTATTGATCGATTGCATGCTGTGTTGTTGCATTTTTGGATTTTTTAAAATTAACTGTTGTAGTTGGCACCCTTCGCTGAAGAGGATTTATTTCTGACTTGGTAAAATAGCAACCATTTGAGTCCTTGTGTTTCACTGGATCTCCTGTGTTGCCAAGAGGAAAAAATGAGACTGAGGGTATTGTGAAAATTGATGCATGAATTTGAAATATAAAGACAGTTTTATGATTTTTTATACTTTTATTTTTGCTGCATGTCACCTGTTCTCTCTCTAGTAAAAGAGATGGTTAAGAAAGAGAAAAATGTAGTGATGTGCTTTAGTGACCTGAGGGTGGTAGCCTCTTGGACAATTTTGCACCAGATTGCAAGTACTCTTGGGACTATCAGTATTATTGTTCAAGTTGTTGATTTAGCTGGGGCTGCTATCCATGACATTGTGCTAAAACCTTATTGTAACGAGGTTGTTTTTGTAACTGCAGTCATGTTGTGTTTGGTCTGAGATTAGCGTGCAAGTGCAAAGTTCATTCATTCATTGTTATTTTACATTTTGTGCTGTTATCCTGTTATCCAAGTGATCGATGGTAGTCACAAGATCAGGTTATGCTAGAAATGCTAATATGTGACTTTGATTCCACAGAATTAATAAGCACAAACCCCTTGGATATAAAGGGAAGATATTTAACATCAGTGATTTTCTGAGTCCCTGTACTTTATCTCTACTTATTAGTCTTATTAGTCTCACAGATGCTTCAGAGCTGTTATGAAGAGGAAATAATTGCCTTAGATAATCCCAAAATTGCATCACTGAAAGTGTATTCTTAATTTAGAGAGAAGTCAATTAAATTACACTAAGGATTTTCCAATTGCAGCACCATGGGCCCTCAGTCAAATGTAATAGAGACAGCCACTCCCCATTAACTTTCATCATAACTCTCACAGCCTGCAATAGTAAAATCTCCCAGTTTCATGGGTCATTCTGATCATCAGCAAATACTGATGCCACATGAAAAAAGTTAATATCAGTGGATTTTATCAGTTTTATGATTTATTAAAAACTTTAAAAGTTGGTAGTCTGATGTGGAGACAAATATCTCTACCTGTCATTACTCTAAACGTGATGTTTGTCAGGCTGGTTCTGGAGTTCTGATATGTGTATCATGAGTTTTGAAGGTCCTTATTTACCTCCATGAGCTTTGACTTATGTATGTGAGTTGCAGCTGCTTTAGCACTAACTTTTGATTGTGTAAATTAGCCACACAGGCTAATGGGATTGTTTTTTTTTTAGACACTGGGCACACTTTGTGTTTGCCTCCTGTTTAGCAACGCCCTTCTGGGGAGATGCTTTTAATATTTGGGCTACATGGATGATGCTGTGTCGACACTATGAGAAGTTTTTTTAATAAATCACAGATTGAGGAAATAAATAACACCGTAACTTAGGGCCACTATTGCTCACCAGGTTGTGCTGGTGACCCATATACCAAAGGCTAGAGTTCTTCCTGAAGGGATATGGATTTGAGTCCACCCCAGACCGTTTTCTGTGCATCATTCCCCCTCACTTTCTCTCTACTGTCCTGTGAAATAAAGGCTAAAATTTCTAGAATTTGTGTCATAACCAAACTGTAACAACCTGTGTATCTCTGACTGTCTTTTTTTTTCTACCACAATTTTTTTTCATGAAAATGCCGGTTTCTTGCTTAGTCTCACATACAGAGGTCTGATTAGTTTGTTTTTTCCAGTTAGGGTAAATAGTCATTATTAGCTCTTCAAAAATTGATTCTGTTCCTTTTCATATGCTCCTTTCCATTAATAATGCTATCTGCTTTGAAGTCAGCATCCAAATGTATGCAGATGACATAGTCATTTATGTGTATGCCAGTTCTAAACAGAAAACTTAATCTTTTCCTGATGTAGTGATGGTAAGAATAGAAGATTGCATAACTCATTCTTATTTGGCATTGAATTTGTCCAGAACTTATCAGAAGAACCAAGTTTCCCTTTGTTGTAAAAGAGCAGAGGCTGCATGATGTTTTCAATGTTGAGGTGTAATTCTTGACAGATGTCCAACTTCCAAAAAGACAGATTACAACAGTATCTTAAAAAATGAAACATTGCTTTTCAGATTGATAGACGTCAAACTGGTTCACATGATTGCAATTTTCTTGCACTTATAAAATTTTTGGCTTTGTTGATCAAGTGCACTTTAGTTGTATTGTTGTTACTGTTCTGTTTTTTAGTACACACACTTACCAAATGGATCTTCACCCAAATTTGTAATTCTATGGGTGCTTTTCCATTTTCACAAGAATTGCTACTCCTAAGAGTTTTGGTTTTGATTGTAATGTTCATAAAATGAGTGTTCCCCTCTGCCATCTGTGCATACATGCCATCATTATGTCATATTTATGCCATAATAATGCCTTTAGCATGGTTAGGGCTGGTCAAGAACTAGGGCCATTGTCCTGACTTTTTGTGAGCCTCCTCAGCTTCTCAGTAGATTTTAATTCTCATTAGTTTGTGCCATATAGTGACAAGAAAACTTATCACATCCTTTCTGTACTCAATACATTACAATAACCTGCGAATTGTGAGCCGGATGAGCTACTACGTCTTTGAAGTTTGGTTAATGTACCGAATAGCCCAAGTCTGTGTGTGGGAAGCAAGGTTAGTGCTCGCGCACAGCAGCACAAACACAAGCCTACACATTTAGAGCAAATGAACATTCAAATGTGTGGTTACACTTCACTAGAGTTGAAACTGACAGTGTTTTTTGACGCAAGTCTTTTGTATGTAGGGCAAAAAAAATCTGCTGAAAACATTACCGTAAAAGACACAAAATCCTGTGTATTCCAAATCTAAGAAGGGCTATTGAGCACCGCATTTTATTATATACTTCAGACACCTGGAAAATGTATGCTTTTTGCTAGTTTGCTCAGCTTTTGTGCTCCTCAGAGAACTAATAATTTCAGGAGTGTGATGTCTAAAATGTGTTGATTTTTACAGGCAGTACCAGCCATGCTTCAGCCCCTGCTGTCTCTGCCAAAGGAACATCATTAGTATCACCATCTTACTGTTAGATCTGGTGTTACAGTCTGGATCAAAACATCTGCTGCTTAAAATAATCCCCCAGGCTCAAGTCTGCTCAGTAGAACAAAAGGGCAGCAGGAACAGGCTAATAATGAAACAAAGAAATAAAATGCTGACATTATTTGGTTTGTAGGACTGTAATTAAATCTGTTCTTGAGCTCAAAGGACAGTATAGATTTCATGTAACTGTGCATATCTGTGTGTGTGTTAGACGTCCTTGATACCCGACTCCAGCCCTCCTCTCCCGTTTCCTGCTGAAGCAAGAGGAAGATGTTGGGAGAAAGCTTTTTAGGCAGGTTCCATTCATATGTGAACTATGCATGGATACTGATCCTTCACTTCGCCCCCTCCAGCTTTGGAAGAGCTTCCTACAATTTACATGTAACCAAAGCCACATACTTTCCGATTTATTGTGTGTTAGAAGAAAGAGGGCCCCAAAGCTGAGTGTTCAGTTGCTGAAGTTTGGGGGTTTAATGTGGAAAAGTGGCTTCTGATTTGGTTAGAAGCTGTTTTAACAGGCCTGATAACTTTTTGTGGGTTCATTTAGAAGTCAACATTCATTGCCAAAACAAAGGAAGACACTGGTTGTTCTCGACATTTGGTCTTTCAAACAGACTTATTTGTAAGACAACCAGATAGTTTCCTCTGAGGACTAAAAATACTCAGAAAGAATGAGGGGGCAGCAACATTATAAAACAGTTATGTGGAAGATGTTGCTTTTAGACAAAAAACAGCTCCCTAGAGAATTATTGTTGCGTTTATTGGAGAAATCATGTCCACGATTAGTTAACAAGTCAGCTTCTGTGCTTCACAGGCCACCTCTCCTCTTGAGATGGTTTATTGGTAACGTAAACTCTGTGATGTTTCATTTGACCTCGTGTGAATGGAAATGTTTTCCTTTAAGCTGTGTTTTGAAGGCCTCTGAGAAGTTTAGTTTCAAAGTGCCTGGACTTGTCATAACACAATCCAGTGATTTATTGGGAGCTGCATTCTTATGTCCCCTGTTTGTTTTTCAGTTTCTTTTTCTTCTTACGTTTTTATTTCCCTCTTCCTATTTATGTATGGTCCTCTTAGAGTCTGAAGCTTCAGAGTGATGTCGAGTTTGCTGAGACATTGCTCGCTGGTAGCCTTGGGCTTTGTTTAACCATGCATAATTGAGCCCTCCTCTTGGCTTACTCCCATGGTTGCACCCTTTTTTCATGAAATGGCCAAGAATGCAACCCCCTCCACCACCACCACTTCAGCCAGCCTTCCCTGGAGGACCTCAATCAGACAGTCACAAAGTGTACCAGACCTGCTTATCAGAGGGGGCAGGCCTGGCATGGACTCACTTAAAATGGCACACGTACACCAAAGTGGATGCTTACTTGTGCACATACATGTGCACAGCAGGACATGCAACACTAATTTCCAGAGAAGTTGGGGGATATTTTCCGAAGTGCAATAAAAACAAAAATCTGTAATATTTGAAGTCACATGGATTAACAAAGGTATGAGGAAAAGATTTCCAGTTGTTTTTTTGACCAACTTAATTGTATTTTGTAAATATGCTTAAATTTAGAATTTGATGGCTGTAACACACTCAACAAAAGTTGAAACAAAGGCATGTTCACCATTGTGTTACATCACCTTTCCTTTTAATAACACTTTTTCATTGTTATGGAAACTGAGTACACTAATTGTTATAGTTTTGCAACTGGAAGTTTTGTGGATTCTTGTTTTATATAACAGTTAAGTTGCTCAACAGTCCATGGTCCATTGTCTGAGTCTCATTTTCGTGAAGGGCCATACATTTTCAATAGGAGATAGATAGGAATTAGCAGCAGGCCAGTCAAGCACACACACTCTATGCTTTCAAAGTCACATTGTTGTAGTCTGTGCAGAATGTGGTCTGGCATTGTCCTGCTGAAATAAACGTAGATGTCCTGGGAAGAGATGTTGCCTTGATGGCAGCATATGTCTCTCAAAAATCCTAACTTAGAACTCACTTAATGATAACTTCACATATATGCATCTCAGCCATTCCGTGGGCACTGATGCACCCCCATACCATCACAGATGCTGGGTTTTGTGCCCTTCCCTGATAACAATCTTGGCAGATGGTTGAGGCTGATGGCCGCTCCTCCCTGAGCCTGTTTCTGCCAGAGGTCTCTTCCTGTTATAAAGAAGTAACACAGTATTTCCCGCAGTAGCCAAGTGCTTGCTCATAAGGAATCATTGGATTGTTGGGGTTTTCTCTCTAATACTGTAAGGTCTTTACCTTACAATGTAAAGCGCCTTGAGGTGGCTTTTGTTGTGAATCGGCACTATTTAAATAAAACTGAATTGAATTAAACAATCTAGATGTTTGTTTTTGTCTTTTGCATGGAGAACTCAATGCCATTTTTTCCAAAAACAAGCTGAAATATGGACTCACCAAACCACAGCACATAGTTCCACAGTCTTTCGGTCCATCTGAGATGAACTTGACAGCATTTCTGCATGTATGGCTTGTTGTTGTTGATGTATGGCATCCTCCCTGCGTAATACAGTTGCAAGTTGCATTTTTGTAAGTAGCAATGGACCATGTTAGATGACAATGCTTTTCTGAAGTACTGCTGAGCCCAGGAGGCTATATTTTTCAGTTACATGACTGGCAAAGAAAAAGTGGGATAGTCAGGGAGATAAAGAAAGTAGACAGGAATACTGGGAGGCTAAGTGCGTAGCAAAGAGAGAAGTAGCAAAGGCAAAAGAAAAGGCTTATAGTGAGTTGTATGAGAGGCTGGACACCAAGGAAGGAGAGAAGAACTTGTATCGAGTGGCGAGACAAAGAGACAGAGCTGGAAAGGATGTACAGCAGATTAGAACGATTAAGGATAGGGAGGGAAATGTTTTAACGAGTGAAGAGAGTGTGTTGAGAAGATGGAAAGAGTACTTTGAGGAGCTGATGAATGAGGAAAATGAGAGAGAGGGGAGGGCAGAGAGAGGGAAGATGGTGAATCAGGACGTGCGGAGTATTAGTAAGGAGGAAGTGAGGGCAGAAATGAAGAGGATGCAGAGTGGAAAGGCAGTTGGTCCAGATGACATACCTGTGGAG
>VUQH01060221.1:0-13446 GCA_015106775.1 Etroplus canarensis | reverse complement strand
TACCATCATCAGTGCAAGATCTTGGTGAAAATTAATGCAACACTGTATGGAAATAAATCTTGTGACATTGCAGAAGCTTATCGAAACAATGTCACAGCGAATGCATGCCGTAATCAAAGCTAAAGGCGGTCCAACGAAATATTAGTGTGTGACCTTTTTTGTTGGTGGCGACTTTTTTTTTGACCGGGCAGTGTATATCTATCTATCTATCTATCTATCTATCTATAAATTTCAATTTAACATAAAAACTTCAAAGTTAAACAATACTACATACAACATATAAAGATAAGGCAAGTGAAAATAGTCCAGGTGTCATAGAGAGGAGTTGTAAAGTTTGATGGCCACAGGTGGGAATGATTTCCTGTGGCGTTCTGTGTTGCATCATGTTGGAACAAGTCTGTTGCTGAATGTGCTCCTGTGCCTGTCCAGCACCTCATGGAGAAGGTGTGAAGGATTTTCCAGTGTTGTCCTTCACCTGGACAGCATCCTCCTCTCTGACACCACTGTCAGAGAGTTGAGCTCCACCCCACGACATTACTGGCCTTTCAGATTATTTTGTTGCGTCTGCTGGTGTCCGCCATTCTCATTCTGCTGCTCCAGCACACGACAGCATATAGGATAGCATTGGCTACCACAGACTCATAAAACATCCTCAGCATTTATACTCAACCTGCATTTTACACAGTGAAAGGAGATCAAATGAGCTGTCTATCTGAGCCCTGCTAGCTGAAAGCTTTTTGAAGAACCAGTATTTCAAACTATTTCTGTCTGCTCTGCATCTCAGCCAGCTGGCTTTTGGGCCCTTTTTCCTAGGTGGAAAAATGCATGGTATTCAGTCTAAGCTGTGTCTGCCTGGAGTCACAAGAGCATAAGGGAGAGTGGAGGTGAGGGGATGCAGTGTATTATCAGTTGGTAACAATCAGGAGAAGAATGACCATGAACGTTCAGCTGAAAATCTTCCTCCAGGTCATGTTTTGGCTTTGCTCTGAGCAGGTGCTGCCGGGTAAGTAAAAATGGCATCAGCTGACATGGCTGTGATGTAAAGAGAAAATTTGAATGTTGTCACTAAATGATACTGCATGCATTGTGCAATATGCATTAAAACAGCAGAACGGGTCTTAATTTAAAACATGGTGAAACAGAAAATTTGTCAGCAGTGAATAATATTGACTATTATAGCTGTTAAATTTCAGTGTTTTCTTCTTTAGATGTGGCTGCAGGCGTAAGTCCAACTTCTCAGAAAACTGTCTCATCTGTCTCTGATGCAAACCTGATGTTTGAGGTACTTTCTCCTTCTTAGTTAACTTGAATCTACACTTTCTAATGTGTCGTTTTCCTTTAAAAATAACCGATGAACATTTTTCTCCCTTTTGTAGCTTTTGCTAGGTGGGGTGGAGATTGATCAGGACAACAACATTGTCCTCCTTGACAAGGAGATAGCGTCGATGAGGGGGGGACGAGCTTTTCTTTCTCTGATTAATGACAACGTTCCCAGAAGTCTGAGCTCCATCGAGCAGATGGTGGGCACACTGGAGACACAGAGGAGGCCACTGACTCAGACTCAGTTTGAAAATCTTATGCTGAGCATGGTGTACTCTGCGCAACGGGCTTGGCATCAGAAGAGAAAAGAGGAGCAAGAGGCCTGGGGAGGAGTTCTCCTCAAGCTGGCAAATATCACAGTCTATGAACTGCGTGGGAATTATCTCTTCAGCTATACTTAATATGCATGTATGTAAAATAAAGTTGTGTGCAATAAATCACTTACCCTAAAACTTACTGTATTGTGCTTTCATAAGTAATCATTTATGTGGTCAAAGGTCTGTCAAAGAATGACTCAGCCATATAAGAATGAGCACCTTTATTACAGTAGAAAAACTGTTTTGGAACAGGTTTATAAAAAATATCTCAGACATTTTTAAACATGCAGCCAATCCCTGAACTTGGTAATGCAACACACAGTAACAAAGGAATACATACACGCAAGGATTTTTAAGACCCTGGAGGCTTCACAGTTCACTTCTTCTTCATCTGTGCTTGTTTTTGTTTAGTGCACCCAGTCTTGGTCTTGGTTTTGGTCTCAGTTTCTTCCAGTGCAGCTAGTTTTTTCTTGAGCTTTGCATCCGCAGCTGGAACCCTCCGGTCTCTGTTGGAACGAGGCTGAGTCCTCCGCGGTCCTGTTAAACTTGAGGTTGAGCTTCCCTCCTGCTGTGTGTGCTGATCAGTGATCAGTGACTCATTCCGGTCCCAGACCAACACCGTTATACCTAGGAGTGAGAAAGACACAGCTTTAGTTAGACTGATTTCAATCAAGTAAATAAAAACCACATGTATTAATAATGTGCTTCTGGAGAACTCACCCATGCCAGATCCAATTGCATCACCCATTGGATTGAATTTGTTGATCTGTACAAACAGAGGTCATGGTTTAAAAAAATATTCTTAGTTCCTTTAGATGTCTAGGATTAAATGATACTCACAGATTTGATCCCTGACGCAGTGGGATCATACAGCTGACACACGAGCTCTGCTGTGTTAGAGTCAAAGATGTCAATGGTCCTCAGATCACCAGCGCAAACACGGTCATCAGGGTAGCGCCCAGCCACAATCAGGTCATATACAGGGTGCCATGTGGCCTAAAGCATGGTCACAACAAAAATCTTGTCTGAAATTCTTATACCCACTTGGATATTGATGGCAAATGCTTATAGGCATTTTCCTGTTCGAAATGTACAGTAAATCTTTGTTCAGACATGTTTTCAAATTGAGGTATTTATGTCTTATTCATGGACTTTAAATGTTACTATAGTGCTTGATTTGAAAGTGACTTGACTTAAAGTGTTTGAGATATAATGATCTTAAACGTTGGCATGTCATTATACATAAAAAACTGTGTGTTAGCATGGTGTCATGTTGTGGTTTGCAATGACAACATCAACACAAAAAACAAAGTATGTTACTCAGTGACCCATAATTTAAAATTTTCAGTTTGGACATATATAATCTGTCCCTGGTTTTCATGCCCTTTGTGCTTCAGTCATGTCATACTAAATACAATTTTTTCCACCCCATTAGGCTGCTTTATGTCATGAGCACTCAGGAAACATTTCTGCAGAACTTATTAAAAGATACACACAAACATTCATGTGAAAAAGAAAGTTCTCCAGGACTGAATGAAGTCCTGTGCAAAACTAAGTACACCCCATGATTCAACAACTTGTAGACCCACCTTTAGCGGTACTAACTTGAAGGAATTGCTTTCTGTATGACTTTATCAGTCTCTTGTATTTTGGAGGACAACTGGCCCGCTCCTCTTTACAAAGCTGCTTCAGTTCATTGAGGTTTGCAGCCATTCATATATGCACAGCTCTCTTAAGGTCCTGCCACAGCACTTCAGTTGTTGCAGTTGAGGTCTGGACTTTGACTGGGCCATTGCAACACCTTGATTCTTTAATTTTTCAACCCTTCTATTGTAGATATGCTCGTGTGCTTGGGATCATTGTCCTGTTGCATGGCCTAAATTTAGTCAAGCTGCAGCTGTCTGACAGGTCACCTCACATTTGACTCTAGAATACTTTGGTGCATAGAGGAGTTCATGGTCGACTGAATGACTGCAAGGCGCCCAGGTCTTGTGGTGCAAAACAAGCCCAAAGTATCACCCCTCCCCCTCCATGACTGACAGTTGCTATGAGGTGTTTATGCTGATATGCTGTGTTAATTTTTGCCAAATGTGATGCTGTGTGTTATGGCAAAACGTCTCCACTTTGGTCTCATCTGCCCAAAGAACATTTTCTTATGGTTTATTCAGATGCAACTTTGCAAACCTAAGCCATTTTGCCATGTTCTTTTTTGAGAGAAGAGGCTTTCTCCTGGCAACACTTCCAAACAAATCATACTTGTTCAGTCTTTTCCTAATTGTACTGTCATGAACGTTAACATTTAACATGTTAACTGAGGCCTGTAGAGTCTGAGATGTAGCGCTTTTTTTTGCAATTTCTCTGTGCATTGCACCATCTAACCATGGGGTGAATTTGCTAGGAATTCTGCTCCTAGGAAGATTGTGGCAATGTCTAAACACACACATAAATGCTCCAGACTAACAAACTTCTAAAACCTGTAGAGGTGGTTTCACTTGCTGATAAGCAATCAATCAAATGTATTTGATTAGCAGCACCTGGCTGCTATTCACCCTCTTAATTCCTATGGAAGCAGTAAGGCACACTTAGTTTTTTTCACAGTGCTGCATAGATTCTTGTGAAAAACTTTCTTTTTCACATGACTGCACATCTCTAGATATACACACATCTAGAGAGGAATCAAACCTTGATGGGCGTGAGGTGCTGAAACTGCCTGTGTGGGTGTTGGATGATGTGTTGAGGCTTCGTCCAGTCAGAAGATGAATAGACACGGATCTCATCATGCTGATCTGTGGTGAGCAGCTTGGAGCAGTCCACGGGATTAAAATAGGCTGTGAGGAGACAACAATAACTTCTAGATGTTTTAGGTTTAGAACTTAAGTCTATTAAACAATCACTGACAGATTTAGAACATTTACCAGATTAAATGGAAAGACTGGTGTTTCACACCAGTACTAAGTATATTATTGCAAAACATGAAATAAAAACCCAGGAAGTGTTTAAAATACAAATATCACAATGCTTGTAAATATTTAGACTATTAAGAACAACAATTTCTTTTATAAGAAAGTGCTACCTGAGTTGACAGCTCTCTCATGAGGCAGTTCATAGAGGAAGCTTTTCTTGTCTTTGATGTTCCTCAGGTCCCAAAGCTTCACCGTGTGGTCAACGGAGGCTGTCGCCAGCAACCAGTCGCATCGAGTGTTGAACTCTGCGTGGGTCACTTTGGCTTTGTGCAACTTGTCACTGAAAATCTGAAAGATCAAAACATGCCCAAGCAAGTAATATTAAATACATTCTTCTTCTAGTATTTACAAATATGTTGTGTTTTGCATAGAAATATAACTGAGCCTTTAATTAATTAAAGACAATAAAAGGCAAAATATTAAGTGATCCTCTTCTTTCAGGAAAAAACACAAACCTTTTGGCCATCCAAACCGAGAAGTAAAAGCTGTCCCACATTGTCTCCGGTCACCAGCATCTGCTGGCTTACAGACACGTCAACGCAGCAGTACCAAAAACTGAAAGAAAATTAGAAATAAAAATAAGAAAAAAGTAAAATGAAATATGGGTGAAGCTAAAAAATTGAGTATAAAAGTACTGTTATTTCAAATTATTCAAAATAACACACATTCTACCAAGTCTGGGTTTGATGAAATCTAATCTTACACATAATAAACATAATATAAAACATAGTGTAACAAATGACAAATACACATCATATAACATTTGAATACAATGCTCATTTTCTCTTCTGTTATTGTTAACCATCCATACAACGCCATGAAAAGTAATGTTTTTTCACTTACCCCAAGTGATATCTAAGCACACAGACAGTCATGCTTTTTTAAACCCAAATACAGAGAGATCAGCTCTGACATTAAAATCAGTGGATCTAAACTGAATTTGGTTTGTGCTGCTCACAACTTTATGAAATGACATTTAGAAAAATTAAAGGTAAATGTCCCTGAATAATTTTCCTAGAGGTATGACCTTGGCAGAGGAAGTGCTCTCTCAGTTACCTCCTAGATTAAAATTTTCTATTAATTTAAAAAAAAAAATACTTTTTACATTTCCTGTATTTAGTACTCAATAAATTAGCCAGGATAATTGGGAGATTATTGAATTTTTCTAGATGTAACATTTAAATACTGTGAGCATCACAAACTTCTGTTCACCCGGTAATTTTGATGTAGCAGCAGGACTCTTACCAACAGTAATACAATCTCTCTAAGACCAAGTGTATACAGCCAAAACTACCTCCCCAGAAATTAGAGGTGAAGTGAAAAAACTTAATTTTTTTACACTGACGTGCATCAGTCTTCTCTGCAGTTTTCTCACCAAACATTGTGGTTATCGTGGCCACAGTCTTGAGTTCTGGACAAAACAGTGGGTGCACGGCCCTCAAAGCTCTGCATTGTCAGTGTGCCCTCACCAGAGGCCACGTAAACTCTGGAAAGGTCCGTGGGGCAAAATTTCATCCCTCCGATAAAGTCTCCTGCTCCGTTCTGCACACACAAATGCAAATGCAGGCTTATCACAGGGCAGCAGTTATTACTATACTACTAGACAAATGTTCAAACCAAGGGCACCTGATAACAATTTTATTTGAGGGATCAATAAATTCTGTCTATCTATCTGTAAGAAGACTGATGCTAGACTGATTAGGCATAAAACTGCGAACCCGCTGTGATTTTAGCAGTAAAAGACGGCTCGTAGTCTTACTTCAGTGTGTCTGTGCTGGTAAACACTGTTAGCGTTGTCCCACTGAAATCTCGAAGTGCTGTTGTACCCCCCATAGACGAGGTGAACAGCTGAGTGGGATTTAACTGGTTAAACTTCATGTCTGTCACTGAGTCTCCAGGCCCCATCTAATCAAAGAACCAATAAGAGTATGTCATCAAGTACAGCTACACTGCACAGCTCTGAAATCAGCTACAGGCTGCAAACGTATCTGTCCTGAATCAGAATAAGGTTTCACAATCTAAATGCAGTCTGCTGAATGTTTCATATTGCTGAGCATTCAAAAAGAAATCAAGACCATAATGCAGGTACTCACTCCTTGAATAAATGTCTTTTTTGTAGGCACCTCAAAGTCCCACAGATAAATGTCTCCACCCTTGGACCCAACAGCCAGAGTGGTGGGATGTGTGGGATGCCACTCCAGACAGGTGATCCTGCGGTCAAAGGGACTGCTTGCACGGTGGAAATGATAGGATGACAGAGAGCGAACGAAAGGCTCCTGCAGACACTGGAGGAGACAAAAGAGTATAACGTCTGTCCTCAGATACACTCACCAACCACTTCATTGAGTATACTTGTTCCACTACTCGTTAACGCAAATATCAGCCAATCAGATGGTAGCAACTCACTGTATTAAGGCATGGAGACATGGTCGAGATAACTTGCTGAAATTCAAACCGAGCATCAGGACAAGAAAGAAAGGTGATATAAGTGACTTTTAACATGGGCTGCTATGAATACAATCATCTTTATGGTTTACAGAGAATGATTGTAAAAAGAGAAAATATCCAGTGAGCAGCAGTTCTCTAGACAAAAATGGCTTGTTGATGGCAGAGGTTAGAGCCCATAGGAAGGGAACAGTAACTCAAATAACCACTTGTTACAACCAAGGTATGCAGAAGAGCATACCTAAATAAAAAACATATCAAACCTTGAAGCAGATGGGGTAGAGCAGCAGAAGACCACACTGGGAACCAAGAACAAGAAACTGTGGCTACGATTAGGAAAAACGTGGCCTGGTCTGATGAGTCTCAATTTGGCCTAAACAACATGAAAATATGAATCCAATCTGCCTTGTATCACCAGTTAAGGCAGGTGGTGGTGTAACGGTGTGGAGGATATTTTCATCATGTTTGTGCAGCTGACAAATCTGCAGCCAACATGTCAATATGGACCAAAATCTCTGAGGAATGTTTCCAGCATCTTGTTGAATCTATTACTACGGACAATTAAGGCAGTTCTAGAGGCAAAAGGGGGTCCTGGTACGAGCAGCCTGTACCCAATGTCGTAGTGGGTCAGTGTTCCTGCATGAGATTTTTATTACTGATACAACAGTTGTTTCAGCTAAGGTGTGGTGGCTATTTTAACTCCTTGGACTCCAGTGGTGGATCCAAAAGTAAACACGAGGGGTCATTACATCTCTCTCAAGCTAACAAGCTTTAAAATTAATATTCTGCAGTGTGGTAGTTTGCACATTGGCCTTACAAGCAAAAGGTCCCTGGTTCAATTCCAGGTAGGCACACTATCCCCTCACACCATCAGGAAGTGTGTCCAGCTTGAAACCTCTGCCAAACTACCAGTGTAAATTAAACTGCTGTGACATCCCCTTGGGGAAACGCAAGGGTCTCTTACCTGTCTCATCTGTGAGTGTAGGCTCTGGCCCAGAGTGTTCTTGTAAATATAGTGCAGTATGCTTCCATGCCAGCCTCTCTTCTGGACTCCTGCAGACTTGAGAGGAGCCCCTGGAAGACACAGAGCCATTAAACTGTCATGAAGACACCACGACCCGTGCAGTAATGTCAGTGCACTGACGCTGCTATCAATGCTTCACACCCGATTTTGACGTTTCACCATTTTTCTTGTCTCGTAGTTTTTTGGAGGGAGTTGGTCCAGAGTCCCCCTCAGGTCTTCTCTTCATTTTACTCTTTGTTCCAGTTGCATCTGACTTCGTGGGCTTGCTTTTCATTTCTCAACAAACAAACAAAAAAACAAGTTACACACCACAACACGGACGGTGAATCACGTGTCTACACCTCTAAGGTTCACACTGCTTTCACCTGCGAGGTTTGCAGCTTAAGGACGAACTTCTCTGTTTGCATAACACCACAGTACACGTGACTGTAAATGCCGGAAAAAATGTCTGTTTTGTAACCTCTGTGTGTTGCGGCTGGCGAACGGTAGGTGGCACTATGTATCCAGCACAGCCGTCAGTGGGAGCCATGTTTGGTGTTCTTTTGGGACTACAAAGTGATGTCATGACACCAAAAGTTTCACAGAAGGCTTAAAACTAACTAACAAAACTGTAACTTAAATTATACAAATTAAACTAAATAATTTACGAAAATATTCAAGTTGCGTGTAAAGAGAAAAAAGGGATTTAATTTTTTTCCTTTAACCTTTGCAATATTACCACCATTACTTCTGGTACTACTACTACTACTACTAATGACGATTTTAATAATAATAATAATAATAATAATAATAATAATAATAATAATAATAATGCATGAAATAAAAAAAGTATATGACGTGCTTCTTTTAAATTCAGCTTGTCATAAGCACTTGGTCTGGTCTGTTACACATGTTTACAATATGTATCCATCAATTTTCTTCCACTTATTCAATTCAGAATCATTTATATGATAATTATTGGAATTATTTGCAGTTTGCTGTTTCCTTAAAAGGCTTAGAAACAGAAGGAAATACGTCATTATTACTGCGCAATCTTATTGGCTGCTGCCGGCCGGTTTTTTAAAAACGTCTTGTGATTTGAGGCGGAGGGAAGATTCAAAACTGGACAAGCAGAAACGGTGAAACCAACACAAACGGCACGTTACAATGTCGAGACCAGCGTAAGTGTACTTTGATATTCTGCCTATCGCAGTCACGTTATGTTGTTTATGTGTGGTGTAATATCAATAACTGCTGAGTTAGAGTTTGCGGAGTTATCGACGACCACTGACTTAGCCTTTACGTTAGCCGTTTAGCCAGTTATCATACCGTCGTGAATGGCTAAAGCTAACGCTGCGTTGGATTATGAATGGCTGTTTATTTATTCATTTATTTATGTTTTATTAAGGAAGGGTAAAACCCCCCGCAGGCCTCCTCCAAAAAAGCCCTCCAGCAACCAGAAAGACCCGGTTGGGGTAAGTGTCTCTTAATTTTAAAGGAGCATGTCAACAAAGTAAACCATGATGATACCGGAAAGAGTTGTTGCAGCTAGGCCAGAAAGAGAGGTGACGAGCAGCAGTATGGCTTCATGCCAAGAGAGAATAAAACAGATGCTATGTTTCCTTGCGGAGTGCTGATTAACAAGTATAGAGGTGGTCAGAAGGAGTTGCACTGTGTCCTTGTGGACATAGAGAAAATATATCATAGGGTAGCAAGAGAGGAACTGTGGTAATGTATGAGGAAGTCAGGAGTGGCAGAAGTATGTGAGGGTGGCACAGGACATGTATGAGGACAGTGGTGAGGTTTGCATTAAAAGTGACAGATGAGATTACATCAGGGATTGGCTCTGAGCCTTTTTTAGTTTGGAATAGCGATGAACAAGTTGACTGATGAGGTCAGACAGGAGTCTCTGTGGATTATGACGTTCACAGACAACATTGTGATCTGTAATGAGAGTGTGCAGCAGGTGGAAGTGAGTCTGGAGATACATGTGTGTGAATGAGAGGGAGGCAGATGAAATGGTGAAGATGCGAGGAGTAGATGTAGTGCAAGTGATTGAGTTTAAATACCTGGGATCAACCATCCAAGCGATGGACTGAGACGAAGAGAGTTCAGGCAGGGTGGAGATCAGTGTCAAGGGTGTTTTGTGACAGAAGGATAGCTGCAAGTGAAGGGATTTGAAAGGGTAGGTTTACAAGACAATAGTGAGGCTTGCTATGCTCTAGTTTGGATGGTGGCACTGACAAAAAGACAGGAGGCAGAACTGAATACGTTGAGATTTTCCCTGGGAGTGACCAGGATGGACAGGATTAGAAATGAGTACATCAGGGCCAGCGCAGGTTGGAAAGTTTGGACACAAAGTTGAGATGATTTGGATATGTACAGAGCAGGGATGGTGGATCTATTGGACAAAGGATGTTGAGGATGGAGCTGCCAGGCAGGGTTAAAAGGGGAAGACCACAGAGAAGGTCTATGGATGTAGTGAAGGAAGACATGCAGAGGGTGGAGTGACAGAAGAGGACGCTAGGGATAGGGTGAGATGGAGGCAGATGATCTGCTGTGGTGACCCCTAACGGGAGCTGTTGAAACAAGAAGAAGAGGTCAACTAGGCAAACAGCACAAATGCAACTGAGTTAAAATTTTCTAAGTTGTGTTTTTTAAAGATGGTAACTTATTTCAATGATACTTGAAGCCCTATATAATGGCAAAGAACTCAAAATGTTCTGTTGGAACTCATCTGATCTTGTATTTTTTGTTCCCCAGGTATACTGCCGTGTGCGGCCGCTGGGTGCAGAGGATGATGAGTGCTGCATTGAGGTGATAAGTAGCACCACCATCCAGCTGCACGCCCCTGAGGGCTTCAGAACAAACCGCAATGGAGAGTACAAAGAGGTAAAGTAAAGGAGTAGTTATGGAGTAATGACTGCTACATAGACTATGTTTCTCTGTTACTGTCTACATATACTGCAAAAATACCTAAATAACCAATAAACAAATCCTATTTTTAATACTGTTTGTGCTGACAGAGCCTGATATAGCTTATTCCTCTGTGTCATAAAAGTCCATAACTACACTAGTTAGTAACGTGTACTTGTGCCAGTACTTAACTGGTTCCGCTATCATGCCTTTTTAACCAACTCAGATATGACATGGCTGAGAACCAGCTGTTCTGGCAAAAGTTGGTGTAATTTGCATGGGATGGAAATGATAGTCTTGGGGGTACATTTGTAAATGTGCTGTGACTTTCTTACAGTTTCCAGAAAGTCAAAGCAATTTTGTAGTTTGACACTGCTCCTTTTTTGTACATAGGTGTTAAAAGCGATTTCCCTTTTCACCACAGTGCTTTAGGCCATATTCAGTGTTTCCTTCAGAGCTGCATGTGAGAATGCTAATATCCAAAGCAGTCACATTAAACACTCTTGACCATTTTAGCTCCCAATAAAAAGTCCATGTAACATCTAACTGTGCAAACCGGAAAATAGCATAGGCAATTTTCTGGTGAATTCACAGTATTTGAGTGGGTTTCCCCTGCACACAAGGAATATAGTAAGATGGAGTCAGATCTGCTGTGGTGACCTCTAAATGGAGTTGTTGAGATATGACGATTGTGTGGAGTTCATGTATGAAAATGGCTTCTGTCTCAAATGTTTGTTTTGTACTCTGTGTTAGTCAGTCCTACATATGTCGCCTCTGATGCTTCAAGTACTCCCTCGTGCACCATGTATTAAGTCTCTGATTTTCTCCATAAGAAGCTGTTATAATTTGTTGCGGGAATATGTGTTTAGGAAATTGTTAAAACTTTGTAGCTGTATCTTCCTGTGGAGATCTCAATGTGTTTTCATACCAGATGAGATGCAATGCTTCAAGAGTGGAGTTTAGGTATTGAAAATGAGTTATGAATAAAACTGCTGCTCCTACAAAAGAAGTTAGTTGGGCAGCCTTGCTGGCCGTTCCTTCTCAGAAACTCCATGTGGAGGCGTACCCACATGAAGAGTGCGACAGCTGTGAGACTAACCGTTGTTGTTTTTTCTTTTTGTGTTATTTACTGAAAGTCAGAAAAGTGTGCAAAAGTGTAACAAAATGTAAGTTTAAAAAAATCTCTCTTTTTGCTTCACAGACACAGTACTCTTTCAAAAAAGTCTTTGGAGTTTCAGTATCTCAGATGGAGCTTTTTGAGCATGTGGCCAAACCTCTTATCGACGACCTCATCCGTGGAAAAAATGGTAAATGAGCCGGGATTATGATAATGTACAGTAACAGTTAAATCACTGCGAGCTGGACTATTTGCCTTTGTAACACATTATTAATTTGCTGCATTTTAACCTGCTTGGAAAAAGGCCGTTTTAGCTTTGAGGCTGTTATTAGCAGTTGATTTACTCCATTTGTGTCAGGTCTGCTCTTCACATACGGGGTGACAGGAAGTGGCAAGACTTTTACCATGACTGGATCACCAGGCCAGGGTGGACTTCTACCTCGCTCCCTTGACATGATCTTCAACAGTATCAGTCCTTACCAGGCCCAAAGATATGTAAGAGAGTATCGCACAAAATGAATTGTGCTTTGTACCAATAAAACGTAATAATGTGCACAATCTGTATATTTATTAATCTAATTTCATTCTCTATTTTTGTTCAGGTTTTTAAAACTGATGATAAAAATGGTATGGAAATTCAGAGTGAAGTTGATGCTGTGCTGGAGCGCCAAAGGCGGGAAAACAACTTGTCTGTTCCTAAAACACCCTCCAACAGGTAAAGGACCCTTTACTCTTTTCAGTTCTGGGATGTCTGAAATGTGGGTTATTCTAGCTGGCGTGGTGTGTTATACTTGTCATTAAAAAAAAAAAATTCATAGAAGCAAAAAACACAAATGGAGGTGAAAGAAGGTTCAACTCTGGCAATGAAGAATACCTTACAGACCTGTGTTTTCACAGCAGAGTGAGAGACTTGAGGTGACATGTTTTTGGTCTCATGTTTTATTTACTTTGTAGAACTGCATATTATGACTTTCTTTAAGATATTTTACAGTCTGACACAGATTTGGATTTTATTAGACACCTTGAACAGTCCTCCCCTGCCATCGGATCCAACTCACCACCAGGTGGTGGTCAGTTGCCAGCTCTGCGCCTCTCTTTACCCGAGTGTCCAAAACATATGGTCGCAGGTCTGATGACACATATGGACGCCCTTATGCTTGTACATGGTGTTCGTTATGGACGAACTGTAATTAGCACAGAAGTCCAGTAACTGTACACCGCTGGGCTCGGCCGGGTTCCGTGTGTGAAACCCCGGCCACCAGGCGCTAGCCGTCGAGCCCCTCCCCCAGGCCTGGCTCCAGAGCGGGGCCCCGGTAACCCCAAACCAGGCGAGGTAATATGAGTCCTGCGTCTCCTCTTCATGAG
>VUQH01060217.1:0-11469 GCA_015106775.1 Etroplus canarensis | reverse complement strand
CCACATAGAGCTGAAGCAGAACATAGTGAAATGAAATAGCGTTTCTCCAGGACCTGGTGCAACATATAAACATATGACAGAGACATATGACAGAAGGTATCAATATGAGAAACAGAGCTAGGACTAGGGATTTTTTTTTTTGTGATCACGTGGTAAAAGATCAACAGACAGGAGTAAGGAGCAACCTGAAAAGAATTATTCAGTCACTGGACTCCATGAACCTAAATGTGGTCCTTTTAGACCTTTCAAACTTGTCTTCATGCATACATGAATCTTTGATATGAGACTAGACTGGTTAAAAACCAGAAAGTCACTGGTGTAGTAGCTCATCCAACTCATGACCACTGATGTCCTGCAGAGCCAGTCATGGTGTGGGACATCATCTCAAGGTGTAGGACAGGGACATGGAATAAAAGTGCTGTGCAGCCCCACATAAATAGGGACATCTGGTCACCCTGACCCAGGGGTCACAAACCTGCCTGTGGCTCTTTGGCCCATCTCCAATGGCTCCCTGCTGCTCTGAGAAGTTAAAGATGAATACAGGAATGAGAAATGGTTTTATTTTTTAAAGATTGATTTACTGCTGGCTTACTAATGATCTGTGGCTGAACTTCAGTCTAAATCAAACTATAAAAAAAGATGAAGCCTTCAGGCTGTATATGGCTCTTTTAAATCCAATTCATCTGCACAAAAAATAAAATATCAGTTAAATATCAAAACACATAAAGCCCACTGCAGTGTGATCACATGTGGTAAAAGATCAACAGACTGACCTATGGATTATAGGCTGTGTCTCCTTCATTATAAGGCCTAAATATGTTTAGCAGTCAGAGGGAGAGATGATGTGCTGGGCATTTCTTCTCCACCCACCTCTTTTCACTCCCCCTGCATTTATTTGTTACTGCTGCATGTCATTAAATGTTTTCTCTCCCATAGTCTGCGTCTCTCTCTGCTCTCCTTTCTGTCTTCTCTGTCCCCTCACCCCCAGCCGGTCGAGGCAGATGGCTGCCCCTCCCTGAGCCTGGTTCTGCTGGAGATTTCTTCCTGTTAAGAGGGAGTTCTTCCTTTCCACAGTCACCGAGTGTTGCTCATAGGGGATGGTCTGATTGTTGGGGTTTTCTGTTTAACACTGTAGTATCTTTACCTTACAGTGTGAAGCGCCTTGAGACAACATTTACTGTGAATTGGTGCATTATAAATAAAATTGAATTGAATGACTGATGAATAATAATGAGGAATAAGTTGGGGTTTTCCACACTGGCTGGTGAATTTCCATGAAAGATAAGCGGTCACACAAAGTGCCACACTGTGAAGGATAACGTGAGATAAATGAGGGAGATTGCATTTTTTTTCAGAGAACTGATAAAAGAGTGCAGACATGTCCAGCATCTGACAGCAACCTGCAAACCAGCAACGTGGATTTAATAATAACTGAAGTCCAGGTGATGTTCCCTGAGATAACGTTAATGGTTAGATTTCATCCTGTGTCAGAGGAGATAAACAATACCTCTAAGATAGTGGAGCCTTATCAGAAGGTCTAATATCAAGATGAGAAAAGTGAAGAAAACTTTGGGTTCATTAACAAACTGGTCTCCTCTGCTCAGAGAGGGAACCACAGCAGGCTTTGTGAAACTTTGAAAGGTGGAGGTCGGTCACAGCAATAAAATCCACACAAGATGCTTTTCTCAGTTTGAGAAGATGCCACGCTCTCTGATTATGTAAATCCATGTGGTGCAAAGGGACCCATTAACTACCACAGAAATTAATTCTACATCCACCTTTAATCATTTGCAGGCTCTGGCTCACGTTCAGTGAATAAAATAAAAACTGCTGCAGGTTGATTGGTTCTCAGAGCTGAGCTCAGCCCCTGTTCTGAACATTTAAAGGACTGGAGTCTGATGTTTGGTTAAAGATGGTGGAGGAGTCCTTCAGCAGCAGTGCCATGATGAACCAGGTCTCACTGCCAGTGTGTCGACACAGGTCAGGGACACCTTAGCATTATATTTAAAGGTACTAAATGAAGCTAGAACATGAGAACTTTAACTCCAATTTCACCACTTGGGTGCGGTGTAAACAGAAAGTGTTTGTGTAGTTGATCCTGTGTTAAGAAAAATGTGCCCATGCTCGTCAGGTTATTGGGGGTTATAAATTGACCACTGGTTTGCCTCTGTGTTGGTGTTATTGTTTGACAGCTGGGATAGGTTCCAGCACAAATCAGATGATCTGAGATCCAGATACCTGTTTGGCAGGTAGCCATGAAGTACAGCTCACACCCAGCAACTGTATAATATTACAGTGGCTGAGGCTGCAACCCTCACAGACAAAAACTGCAACATTTAATATGAAGCTGCTGTTGTACCATCTGATCCTACTGTTACCATCAGCTACACAGAAACCAGCTCAAGAACTGACATGTTTGTTTGAATTACATTACAGAATTATTTAATTCAGTTGAAATCTGTGCTGATGTGCACTAATTAATGACTGCAGGCTGAACCATTGCTGCTGTGTGTTCACTGTGACCTGCTGCTCTCTGGATGGTATAAACTTTCTCTTCATGCTGAAATCTGTGCTGTGTTTGTACAGAGGTGGAGAGCAGCTGCTACACCTGCTGGATGTCTTTTTAGTTTTTAGTTTAGAATCAACCCTGTAAAGGACTCATGCTTTAACGTCACACGACCCCTGATAGCTTTTCCAGCACAAATTATAAAAATCATGAATGATAAAAACCTCAAATTATAAAAAGATCAAATTAGCAAAAGCACAATGCAATGTAAGGAAAAATGCACAAGGGGTTCAATTTAATCAACTGTTTAAAACTCAAAATGGAAAAAAAACAGCTTTTAATAGTCAGTCCAGGTTCATATGATTCAGTTCATCCACAGTAAAGGCAGGTGTCTGATAAGTCGTAACTGTGCTAACACTGCCAAAAGGACACCAAGAAGCATGTTGACCAAAAACCATTAAACAAATGGAAGAATGCCCAACCAGCAGGCATCTGGCTGCAGTTATTATTCTGTGTTTGAATGGCTGCTCATTTATTTTATTGTATTGCAGATTTAGATTCATTGTCAATATGAAATTATTAATGTATTTTGAAGTATTTTATGTATATTTTAAATTATTTACTTTTTTGCAATATTTAGAGTATTGTAGTATTTTTTTAGATGTATGCATTTCTATATTTAATTCTGTTAATATCTTCCTGTGTAAATAATAAACTGCAACAGTAACTGCAATAGTAACCGGGTAATAACTATGCATTCTATATTTATTATTGTTTAAATAACAAGCTGCAATTATTACCGTGTAATAACTATGCAAACATTATGACCATAGTCACCCCTGCCTGTTTCCATCACACTGTACAGCTTTACCCTTTAATAACTGAACTTTCACCTGCTGCCATGCTGGGTTTAATATATTTTACTCCCTTAGCTGTACTGATATATTCTTTACTGATATTTATGCATACAGAACAGAGTGTCTGTAACACCAGTAATGTCCCCCCTGGGATTAATAAAGTATTCTGATTCTGGTGGGCTGCTGGGCTCCTGAAGTTCCCCTATGGGGATGAATAATAAAGTCTCTCTCTCTCTCTCTCTCTCTCTCTCTCTCACTCTCTTTAGTCCTCAGTATTTGAACAAAGAAACAGAAGAAACCATCTAAAGGCAGCAGCCAGCCAGCTCCAGGAACATACAGCACTGCAGTCTCATTGGGTTCCTGGAAGAGTCTCCCATCCAGGGTTTGCTTCCCAGCTGAGCAACCCACTTTACACAGAGAATAAACTATGCCCTAGAACAGCCGAGGTGTGAAGCAGACGTCTTTGGGACAAACTTATCTGAGGAGAACTAATTGATTTTAATTTGACCTCCTCCCATCCATTAACATGAAGGGGGTAGGACTTAGGACTTATACTCCAGCCATGCAGCAGGGGGCAATAGAGATGTTTTGGCTTCGTGTTTGGGGAGCTGTTAGGTCGTCCATGTTTTCTACAGTCATTGGTTTTCCCAAACCTAACTGTGTAGCTTTTATTGCATAAAGATTAAATTCAGGAGCCTACAGCTTGAAGAAAAAAACTTAATCATAATCAGAATCCTTCATTCACCCCAGTGGAAAATGACCTTTGACATTTTTTATATTTTTGTATAAATACAATATAACTTAAAGCATGAGCGTCTCAGTCTTAAAAGCAGAAAAAAGATTAAATGGGTGAAACTGATCCAATATTACATCTCTTTAAGGATAAGTATGTGAACCTGTAGCATGATCAGTCATTTCACAGGTAAAAATTAAACTAGCTTTCGGGGTCCTCCTGCTGGATTACAGTCAGATCTTCATATTGGGTCCTTCTTCCTGCTTTTCTTTTCTTGGGTAGAACACCTTGTGTGCTTCTCTTTAGATTCAAACAGTGTTCTGACATTTCCTTTTAGAGTTTGCTGGTAGAAGTCAGAAGTGCTCCATCAATGATGGTGAGATGTCCTGGTCCAGATGAAGAAAAGTGGACTCAAACATGACACAATCAGCACCATGCTTAAAAGCCGAGATGTTTGGATGGTTTCGACTTATCCTTATCCTGATGGCTTGTCCACGTAATCAGCAGTGATCTTTTTGATGAGCAGTGCAGACCTTGGACTCACGAAGCTTAGATAATGTGGCAGAGTCTTCCTTTTAGACTTCCTGGCTTTGCCTGCCTCCTAACTCTTTGTGTGTTTGCTTGACCTCTCCAGTGGGGGCTAACCCTGAATCTCCTCCGTATGTTCTCAGTTGGTGTGACTGTGGATTGGTGGAGTCCAAACTCTTCAAAGAACCTTATGAAAACTTTTCCAGCATGGGAAGCATCAGAAACTCTTTGTCAGAGTCATCACAAGTCTGATTTATCATTTTACTTCCCACATATAATGTGAATATTAAACTCTGGCAGATGCATCCATTTATCTTCTTCTTATCTAAAGTTGTGCCGCAGTGTGAAGAGGCCAAGCAGACCCTTCTCCCCAGCAATAATTTCCAGTTCCCTGAGGTGCACCCAGGCCAGACGGAATATATGAGCTCTCCAGCAGGGTCTGGATCTACCCCTCAAGTCCTGGGTATACCTGGGAATCCTCCTCCTCCTGGTCAGATGCTGAACCACCTCACCTGGTTCCTTTTGATGTGAAGGAGCAGCAGCTCCTCCTTCTGTGGAAGTTGCTTGTATCCTCCATCTCATTCCTGCACATTTTAACAAAGTGTGAAACTGTGTGCACCTTCAGCTGCTCTCTTATAGTTTCCTCAAGGAGGAGCCACAGCAGTTTAATCCACATCGGTAATCTGGCAGAGGTTTTACACCAGATGGAACCACCCATAGTGGGAGGGGCTTGTGTCCCCACCTGGAATCGAACCAGGGACCTTTTGTTCATAAGGTGAATGTGTTCATGACTTGTTCAGAATCTGGAGCACAAACATGATTGGGTTGGGGTTCAGAGGTTAAATGTGCCGAGAGGTTCAGACTTGTCCCTTACAAACATATAAGACTGGATCAATAGAATACCAATTCTAATGTTTTCATTTTAGTGAGTTCTTTCTGCTTTCTCTGAGACTTGCAGAACAATCTGAGGCTTGTTCAGGCTTCAGTCTGCATGTGCCAACCTGTTGCAGACACTCTGTTTATTTTGTTTAAGTTTTATTTAATTCCTGTAACTCTTTAGTCTGTCTTTTTAAAGATTTAAGTTGCCTTCTTGACAACGTTGGTTGAGAAAGTTTTTGCCTTTCGATGCTGGTGGATTACTATGTTTTTGTTTTCTCATCATCATCATCATCGTTTCTTCTCTGTATTTCCTCATCTTTCTTTTTTACACCATTCAAGTTGTCTTATCAACAGTGCTGGTTGAGAAAGTTCTTGTTGTCCTTGTTGCTGCTGGGTTACTGTTTGTTTCTTCAGGACAGAGGACTACAGTGAATTTTCATCACTTTGACCCAGTTTTTTTATTCACCAGAGCAGCTGATTGGTTTAAAGCCAACCAACATGTCTGCCAGACCACTGGACATTCCAGCTGATATCTGAGAAAAACACACCGTGGATGTTGAGTTGAGGACACCACCATCTACCTGCTCAGCTGCATCTACACCCACCTGGACAAGTACTGAGCACTGTGAGGGTCATGTTCTTTTCCAGTACATTCAGCACCGTCAGGCTCTGCTGGGTGAGAAGCTGACAGTGATGCAGGTGGATGATTATTGACTACCTGACTGACAGACCACAGTGTCTGCAGTACTGTGTGTCAGGCAATGGAGCTCCACAGGGGACTGTTCTCTCTCCTTTCTCTTCACCCTCTACACCACAGACCCTCTGACCCCTCAACAGGCTTCATAATGTTTATATTTTACATACTAGACACATACTTTGTTACTTATGTTACATATGGCAATTCATACATACAAGTTTGTTTATTTTTATCATATCTCTTACCTCTCAAACTTATATTTATTTAAATATACCTGAGTGTCTGTAACAAAATGGAAGTTCCCACTGGGATTAACAAAGTTTTGTGATTCATGTTGAATGTTGAGTCTGTGATCCTGAGCACACAGGATGTGAATGTGAAACTAGAAGCTTCCTGAAACAGCAGGAAGCACAGTGTAAAGCCCACAGCTCCACAGCTGACAAACGTGTGATTAATGATAGGGGAGTTTAGTCACAGAGGCAGGCTGTGGCCTAGCAGAGGAGTGGTGCAGAGCAGCTACACTGCAGCATCTTCATGCATTAAAGATGAAGCTGGAAACAGCAGCAGTACAGTGGAATCTGATGTGTGGACGCTCATTTTAAATCACAGCCACATTAGATGAATTTTAGCTCTGCGTTATTTGTTTTATTGTTCAGTTAAAGTGGTGATAAGGAGCAGCAGCCGTCACACAGGTGCAGTAAAGGTAGTTAAGGACAGATGCCTCGTCTCACCTGGTCTACATACCCTGCACATGCTCTCTGATAGCAGCACACTCTGACACCTCTGTGTGTTAATGCCACCTTCATACTCAAGTTCATGCAGTGCTGAAGGTGCCGTCTGTGCAGAGTTTTGCTTTTAATTAATTGCACATGTGCTGCAGGTTCATGTTTGCAGGTACAGAGCAGTGCTCCTATTTGAACATTAACACCACACCTAGGTGGCATCCTGGTCAGATGCTGAATCACCTCAGCTGGCTTCGTTAGATGTGGGGGAGCAGCGGCTGTATTCTGAGCTCCTCCTGAGTGACCAAGCTCCTCACCCTACCTCCAAGACACCCTTCAGAGGTAACTAATTTGTGCCGTTTGTATCCATTCTTTCAGTCACCACCCAGAGCTGGTGACCGCAGCTGAGGGTAGGAATGCAGATCAACAGCTTCACCTTCACACTGAGCTTCTCATCACCACTACAGACTGAACCGGCATCCACAACGCTGCAGCCAATTCACCTGCACAAGAGCTCAACATACTTAAACTTAGACCCATTCTCAATCTGGAGTGGGCGCTCCAGCCTTTTTCTGGCTGAGAACCATGGGCTCAGACTTGGAGGCCAATGTTCTGCCCCAGCATGGAGGCCAGTGTTCAATGAAGCCAACAGAACCACATCTGCAAAAAGCAGAGGCTATTCTGACCACCACCACACACACACACACACACACACACACACACACACACACACACACACAAAATTACAGATGGCTTTTGGATGTGTGTGTGTCTTACCGTGACTGTCATGGTCTTGCTCCTCCTCTACATTTCCCATGACCATTGCTGGAACTCCGAAGGCAGAAGCCAACACCCACACACAGATATTCACCACCTGAACACAGTAACACATGAACAGAAGAACATGTTCACTTTACATCCTATTGTGGAATGGTAAGATGACTCGTTTAACAACACAAAAACCGCTGAAGGGGTCATTTTGACTGTCATACACATCAGGGTAAACTGCTGCGTTCAAAAGTGGTCACCACGCCTGGCTGCAGAGCTGCGATTACATGAGCCAGACCTGCTGGATGACACCGCTATATAAATATATAGCGTGCTGTGATTAGATAAAAGATGAATAATTACTGCTGAGCTAAAAGGGTTTTGGATGGGATATTAAGCTGCAGCACTGTGGGGAGAAAGGACACATGGAGAATCGGTCAGGATGGCTGAGCAAAGCAGCAGAGGATCTTCAGCTGAACTGAGCAGAGCCCAGAATATGACAAACTACTCAGAGCAAGTAAAGAGTGAATTCCAAAACAAAGCATCAGAACAGTTGCAGAGCTGAGGAGGTGAAGCTAAGGAGCAAAGCTGAGGAGCAGAGATGAGGAGGTGAAGCTGAAGAGCAAAGCTGAGGAGATGAAGCTGAATGGGCGTCGATGAACAAGAGATGCGGTGAAGAGGAGGCACTCCTCTGCAGTAACTATTAATTAAAATTTGTTTGTTATGTTGTTGTAGCAGCTGTGTGGTGAATTTTGAACTGTGGGTGATGATCTATTCAGTCTTTTTGTCAGTGACTCTGTTTTTATGAATCCTTTATTTTAACATAACTTCCCTTTAGCGTAGTGGTTTGTGCATTCACCTTCCATGTAAAAGGTTGCTGGTTCAATTCCAGGTGAGGAAACAAGCCCCTCTCACCATAGAGGGTTGCTTCAAGAAAGGTACTTTTAACACAACTAAAACCTCACATTATCCTAAACTAGTTTAAACGTCATGCTTGTATGCATGCCTGACAATGTCGGGATATGCTCCTAACTAGACAATGGATGGTGAGCTCGAGGATCTCGTTCCAGATCTGGACCAGGACATCACTGAGCTCCTACAGTCTGAGGTCCAACCTGGTGGTGTCAGATGGACAGAAACATAATGTCCCAGAGGTGTTCTATTGGATTTAGGTCAGGTGACTGTGGGGGTCAGTCAGTGGTATCAATTCCTTCATCCTCCAGGAACTGCCTGCATACTCTCACCACATAAGGCCGGGCATTGAGGTGCACCAGGAGAAACCCGTAACCCCCACCCCAGTGTAGGGTCTGACAGTGGGTCCAAGGATTTCATCCTGATATCTACTGGCAGTCAGGGTGTCGTTACCTAGCCTGTAGAGGTCTGTGTGTCCCTCCCTGGATATGCCTCCCCACACCATCACTGACCCACCATAACCATTCATGAAGAGCGATGTTACAGGCAGCATAACGCTTGTCACAGCTTCTCCAGACCCTTTCACATCTGCCACATGGGCTCAGGGTGACCCTGCTTTCATCTGTGAAAAGCACAGGGCACCAGAGGCAGGTCTGCCAATTCAGGTATTCTTTAACAAATATTCAATCAAATTGTATGAATAAACTGAAATACAAAATTGAATGAGTGTTTTGCATCTTTCATGCAACAAATATAGACCTTCCATTTCACTAGACTTGGCTACCTAAAAACCCACAATTTATCTATGAATCTTCAATGTAATTGTCACTAAAGCCCTGTCCAGGTATACAGATTGCACATTACTTTTTAGGTGATGGTTGACCACTAGTGGATACTTGAGGCTTTGGTGGCAAAGGTAGCTCACTGAATTTCATTTTCATTCCATGGTCTATTGTCACTTCATCATTGCTAGTCTCTTACTGTGTGGATATACTGGGAGCATGTCTTTGACAGTAACCCTAAAAATAAATCACTGATTAATAGAAGAACTAATATTGCTGATGTTTTTCTCTTTCATTTTTGCAGCTTTGGAAAACTTAAGTCGTTCTTCAAAGTGTGTTTTACTCTCCAAAAAACTGCTACTACCCAGTTTTCTGTAGACCTTGTCTAGACTATTTGTTAGTTTTTTATGGCTTTTTATAAACAAATTTGCCGCTAAACATGTTAATTAACTCCAGGCTTTGAAACATGACATCAATGCACGAATTGGTAACTTGCTTCCTCCGCTGGTGAAATTTTTAAAGTGTTCCAAGGCTAATCGGAGTATCTGATGAGTTCACAGTAATTCTCTCATTTTCAAACCAGAGGGTCAAATTGGACCCTGTTCTGGGCAGGCCCACCCATTCAAACATCCCTGTGTTACATTAGATGTTGATGGTTTGACTCACAATAGTAGCAAGGAATGCACCTTCAGCTGCTCCCTCTGTATTGCCCCAATGGGTCACCACAGTGGACGAATCCACATCAGTACTTTGGCAGAGATTTTACACCAGATGCCCTTCCTGACACAACCCCCCATGATGAGAGGGGCTTGTGTTGCCGCCTGGAGTTAAACCAGGAACCTTTTGTTTGTAAGGCAAATGTTTCTCATAATAGCAATAGAATTTATGATATACAGGCAGAATTAGGTGCAGGTCTAAAGCTCTATAAATACTGGACCAGCCTTAATGAATCCTAATACTGTATGCCATTTAGAATAACTATTATAACAACATAAATAAGTCATGATACTAATTTTTGCTGCATGGTTTAATGAATACCCAAATTTGCATATCAGTTAGATATGGAATGACCCTCTGAAGCGTCTTCTGTAGAATAATTGAATGTGACCATGTCAGTGTGGCACACACAGTTATCAGTCATATCTGATGCGATGGGTGGTATATCAGGGCGGAGGAAGCTGAATTTATATTCATTGTTGTCTGTGAACCGCTGCTGCTACACTTTGATACAAACTTGCCTATATGACAAAAACATTAAATAACATATTTTCAATATCATGATGTCATGAAAAACAGTGGGCTAATACTTGTTCAAACAGAAAGATTATTTTTTAGTAGTTAGTTTTTATCTTATTTTCTTATTTTATCTTATCTAAGTAATTAACTTTCAAAATATGTGTTAATCATATTCTTTTAAATACAGTAGCATGAGTACAGGCACTTTACAAAACATAAAGTGCAGAGCTTTGAACTATATTAAACTTACCAGTACTGTAAATATAGGTGTATGTTATGTGCTTTGGGCTATGTAGTTAAAGTTTATTTTAGTTGACTGAAAAACTTCTTTTCCCTCAGAAACTACATGGCTGATTTTAACACAAGCTTAGAAGGTTTTTTAAAAGGTCTAAAAAAATATGAATAAAATAATAGAAATATATTTTAAAATTTTTGAATATGATCAGTTCATCTTTACAGTATTAACAGGCTATGTACCACAGGCTTATAAGGTGTGAGAAAGCATATGATAGGGTGCCAAGAGAGGAAGTGTGGAATTGTATGAGGAAGTCAGGAGTGGCAGAGAAGTATGTGAAGGTGGTGCAGGACATGTATGAGGACAGTGAGACAGTGGTGAGGTGTGCAGTAGGAGTGACAGATGGGTTCAAGGTGGGTGTGGGATTACATCAGGGATCAGCTCTGAGCCCCTTCTTGTTTGCAGTGGTGATGGACAGATTGACAGATGAGGTCAGGCAGGAGTCTCCGTGGACAATGATGTTTGCAGATGACATTGTGATCTGTAGTGAGAGTAGGGAGGAGGTGGAGGAGAACCTGGAGAGGTGGAGGTATGCACTGGAGAGAAGAGGAATG
>VUQH01060208.1:0-12290 GCA_015106775.1 Etroplus canarensis | reverse complement strand
CTAATATTCCAGATGTATGTACCAAGTGTTTGACTGAGAAAGGAACTTTGTTCCATTGCTTGTGGGAATGTGCAAAGATCCAAACCTTCTGGAAGGTTGTTATACAGTGTTTGTCGGAAATGTTTAATACCAAAGTCCCTTTAAATGCTAAACTATGTGTGCTCGGAATATACTCAAAGAACTTTCTACAAACACAGAAACAGTATGCAGTTTTGGACTTTGGACTTCTACAAGCCAGGAGAGCTATTGCACTATGCTGGAAGAGTATGGACACTCCTACAATGAAGATGTGGATGAAGGAACTTTCTGAATGTATTGGACTGGAAAGATTAACATACATTGCCAAGGGCAAACGAAAAGACTTTGATAAACTCTGGGAACCCTATATAAATATGATGACAAATGAAAGTGCTAGATTTTTCTAAAACTTGCAAATGCTGTAAAATGTAGCCCCCATTTTCTTTCGTTCTCCCCCCCCCCCTTTTTTTCCTAAATTTTATTTTTTATTTTCTATATGTAATTTTTTTTATTTTTTTCTATTTTATCTTTTTGAATTTATATCTATTTATTTATTCCTTCCTTCCTTCCTAATTTATTAACTAGTCCAGTTTCTTTGTGTTTATTCAGATTGAGGGATGATGCAAGGGTATACATTTTGTGTGTATGTGTATATGTTAAGTGTTTGTGAAAAATTTTGAAAAAGACAATAAACATATTGCCAAAAAAAAAGTACTAGTTCAGGGCCTGAGGGACGAAACTCCTCTTCATTCTCAGTGGTGGTCCTCTGACAGCAGAGGAATGAGAGAGTTTGCTGGATGGCTGGGCAGCTTGAGGATGTTTACAGTCCTTGCTTGACCTGCATTGTTTTAATTAAATGTTCTAAGGTTAGGGAGGGTGGATTGACTGGTCCACTCAGCTGAACGGACCACCTTTCTAAGTGCCAAGAAATCCTGCTTAGTGCAGCTTCCCATCCAGGTGGTAATTCTCCCGGACAGGATGCTTTTGATGATGCAGGTGTAAAAGTTCTTTAGCACTGTAGTTGGGAGCTTGAAATCTCTCAGGCGTCTTGAGACCGAAGTGATGTCTCACCTCCTTGGTGTGATGTGATAGTTATTTTGTATCATATATTGCTTTTTGAACCCAGTCACAGGGGCCCACAAGCCAGTGTCCTCCTAGTGCCAGTCCCAAGCCCGGGTAAATGGGGAGGGTTGCGTCAGGAAGGGCATCCGGTGTAAAAACTTTGTCAGATCAAATATGCGGATTCATAACAATGATCTGCTGTGGCAACCCCTAACGGGATCAGCCAAAAGAAGAAGATGATGTATTGCTTTTTGGTTTTTGCTTTGTGTGTGTGTGTGTGTGTGTGTGTATTTTTTGTTTTACATCCAAAGTAAAGAGTATAAACAAATAACATAGGCTTTCATTTACGATTGTTATCACCTTGTACACAAGCAGGTGTAATTCTGTGTTTCACTTGGGGTGATTATTGCAAAGTTTCAGTGACACTTAATTTTGGTATATATGTCAAAGTTAGTGTCTTAGTGATTCATGTGTGAAGTATGGGCACACAAGGTAAGTTCTTTTTTTTAACATGTTGAATGGGAGGTGTCAAATCACTGAAGGTATCACTGTATTTTTGATGCAAGATTAAAACTTCATTAAATTGTCTCTGTTCAAAACTAAATCAAATACCTAAATTAAAGACTTCTTCCATCTTCTATCATGTGTATTCAGATTCATATCAATGAATGATACCTTCTCTTCTATAGAATGTTAATTATTTTTCAGATAAAACAATTGTCTATGGACACTAAACAGCATTCACTGTTGCTGTTCAAAATATTGATGATAGACTATTTTTATTAGTGTTTTTCAGCTTCAAAGAAAGAACTTAACTATATCTATTTTATATATAAGTTTACAACGTACAATACTCCTACAACTGTTATTGGACAAAGTACTTGTTGAGTTAAGAGTCCTCCGCAATGAGAAGCTGAGTTTGTTCATCCCTACCACTACTGTTTGAAGTAGTCATCATTTAATAATATTTTAGACCTAGACTTGTTGGAGAAGAGTATCATAAATAAATATATTGTCCCAAAATAAGATGGAAATACAGAAAAGAACAATTTAACAGTATTTCACATTTGGTGCTGCTTGATGAAATAATGTACTTCAAACATTCCTTCACTTCCTGAAAGTAGAGGGCAGAATAATGTTAGAATATGCAAACAAATATTTTGACAAACACCTTATATAATGTTAGTATGCTATTTGTCATTAATTCTTTTAAGTGGTTCAGAGTTTCAACACAGTTCATTTTGACAAGAATATTTATTTCATAAATAGGGTTACGGTTAAGAGATCTTCGGGCAGTTTTCATGGACATCAAGCATCACACACAAACAATCAATGAAAGCTTGAAATGCCCGCCAAGAAAAACAGAAATTTTTGATTTATCAATCACTTTTTTCCCCTATGTTTGCACACCTGATTGTGTACAAGGCATACATTTATTTAGCGAGGGCGTCTGGAAGGTTGCAGTCAAATAAAATGTCCTTCACATACTAAATGTCTCTCAGAATTAGTCCCACAGAAACATACTTTTTCCTGTATTTAGTTTGTTGGGATTTGGTCACTCTACCCCTCAGTCTAACACACTTTATTTTCTTTCTTATAGATTGGGAGCCTTCAAATAAAAGACAACCCAGAGGAAAATGGTAAGTATAAGATGTACTTTTCAGAAAATCCGGGTCCTAATCTAGATAGCAGGTTTAGTTCAAACAATATTTTTTTAAAATCCTGAGATGAGGGAACCTTTTAGGTTTTCTGTTCCAGAAAGAGAGTTAGCCTAAACTCTTGAGTCAGTTACTGGGGTAGCAGACTGAATCTAACCTGCTCAGTGGCAGGTTTTCTCCAGCCAACTCTCAGCGTACGATCCAATAGGTTTGTTTAGAAAGACTCCTAACTGAGTGAAATGACCTGAAAGTACTGTATCTGCATGGCAGCCATAATAAGAGCTGTTAGACATCTCTAAATATTTAGGAAATGGGCTTCAGTGCTTTCTTTATTACTTCCTTTAGCATGAAAGGAGAAGAGATACTGCCATTCCATAATTCATAGTGAAGCACCATCTGACAGTTCATGAAAGATTAACAAAAGGGACAAAGTGGCACAGATGTGTAAATGTTCATTTAAATTGTGTTTTCCATTTAATGTCATAAACTGCTAATATTTTTGAATTTTTAACACAGGCTGCTAAAACTACTCCTAATTTCTGTGTAAAGACAAAGGCAGTTCATTGCAATAACAAGCATGTGGTCAAGAGCAGCGTCGATTAGGGGCTTAAAAAGGTGTAGACCTGATAATGGTGTGTGAGGGAGCAAGTAATGTACTAACAAAAATAATACTTTGTAAGCACAGGTTTAACTCATGTATTTCTCTCCAAAAATGGCATAATTCATATAAGTTTGAGGCTAAAGGAGAATCAGTGTGTTGTTTTTTTTAATAAGCTCCATCTGCACCTGAATCAGCTGACTGACTCTCTGTTTGATTTCCTCATTCAGAAAATCACGATCAAAGCACATATTGGAGCATATTCCTTTGCACAGTTTTAAATTTTTTCAAACACTGAAATCCCAGTTAGATGTTTTGTACTTAACATGCGCTTTTATAATCATTATCAGTTTGTCACTAATTAAGGACAAGACAGGATTTATCAAGTCAGATCAAAATCTATAGGTTACATCTTTCTAACTCTGTGACTCTGTGGACAGTAAGGCAGCTGCCCGGTTTTCAGCCTGTTCATGTATGTTACTTTAATGTCTGTCTCAGCAACATGTTGGGGATTATGTGAATATGAGGCTGAAATGACTTTAAGATTCTAAAACTGGGCTAAATGTAGTTTAAAGTTAAATTTTAAAAACATGCTGTATGTTCGCGGTCATTATATGAGGTTGAGCAACATTCGGAAAGATGCAGTGTGTGAAAATTAAAATTCTGAACATATTTTCCACTGAAAATCACTTAAAATTAGTCTTACTAGGTCATTCTATAATCACAGGTTTTGTGTTTGACATACATTTTTTTCTTCAGTGTCATCTGCATTTTGTCCTTGTCATATTATGGATTAATAATTAGATTTAGAAATCAAATGCCAAAGTCCAGATTCATCTTTACAGCTCAGAAAATTAAGGGAACACTTGAACAATTTGTAACTTTGATTTTTATCGTGATTTTTGAATCCAGCCCTCAAAGGGTTGGAGTTTAGTTTCCACTGAAAGTTGTTACATCATTTTGTTCTCAATGAATTACATGAGATGTGCCAGTTAAGATTTTCAGCTTGAATATTCCATTTAGCAAGACCCAGGTGCAGGTTAAGTTTTCCCTTTGTGTTTTTTTTTAACAGCGTATTAATGAAAATTCCAGTTGGATAACCATAGACAGTATAGCATGAACATTCAGTGAACATATTCAAAGTTGATTGAATTAGCTTTGATCAGCTTTTCTGGAACCAAAAACTCAAGTTTCACATCATAGTGTTAATTAACCCAGAGTCTGTTGAATCTGCTTTCTGGAATGGGACCTAAAATATCAATATTGGTATTATTTACTGCAGGCACAACTGCAAATGCAACAAGCTCTGCAGCTGCAAAATCAGACGCAGGGGAAGAAAACAAGACAACAGACGACGATGACAAAGGTAAACAGTAAATTATATTAATTCTCTAACATATTCATCTTGATATTTTGACATTCATTATTATTAGATACTTGGGTGTCTCTTGTGCTTTAAGAGACTTTTTCCCTAACTTGTCGTTATAGAGGACAAAGCAGCACAGTCTTTGTTAAACAAGCTGATTAGAAATAATCTCGTCAATACAACAAATCAAGTGGAAGTTCTGCAAAAGGATCCAAACTCTCCGCTTTACTCTGTCAAGTCTTTTGAAGAATTAAGGCTGTGAGTGATTCCTTTTTTCCTTTATAAACCTGAAGTGTGAATTATTTACATCATGTTTAACATTACTGACACACATGAATGTAGTGAGAAACTTTTTTACAATTTCCCCCCTGGGATTAAGAAAGTATTCTGATTCAGATAACCATACCATCCCCACAATTCTGTTCACTCACCACAGTGAGTTTACACAGAGCAATGGAATGCTTTAAAAATGTAAAACATTTTGCTGAAGACCTGGCACTAAGTGTTTCTTTTTTGTACAGCAAACCACAGCTGCTTCAGGGAGTGTATGGCATGGCTTTCAATCGACCATCTAAAATCCAGGAAACTGCCTTACCTATGATGCTGGCTGAACCGTGAGTAAACATTACACTGAATGTATATCTGAGTGTGGCATTTCTGAAAATTCACTGAAATTTCTGACCCCACTAAGTTATGGAATAACTTGCACCTTTCTTTTATCAGTTTAATATCTTGTTTGATCTAGTCCACAGAACCTGATTGCTCAGTCTCAGTCAGGAACAGGGAAAACGGCTGCCTTTGTTCTGGCCATGCTCAGCCACGTTGACCCCAACAACAAATACCCCCAGGTCAGTGCCAACTTTCTCTATTATTCTAGAGGATCAGGATTGAACTCTAATATGTGTGACTTGCCTTAGAGAAAAACACTCTTACTGCCTCCTATCTGTCAGTCTAATGTGGTCTCTCACATTATAAGTAAGACACTGACCATTTAAACTGTATAATGGCTACATTTATCCCTGAATAAATCCTGTTTTTTTTTTTCTCCTTTCACTCGATCAGTGCTTATGTGTGTCACCCACCTATGAACTGGCACTTCAGACTGGTAAGGTGATCGAGCAGATGGGCAAACATTATCCTGAAGTCAGACTAGTCTACGCCATTAGAGGAAATAAATGTAAGGGTGTCTTGCTTTCTGCTGTGCTACATCTATACTGTCATATACTCATTGTTGATAAATTTGTGTCTTCATGAGGATTTGTTTCCTTTTTGTTTTGTTTTGTTTTTTCCAGTGCAGCGGGGCATGAAACTGCAGGAACAGATAGTTATTGGCACACCAGGTACAATGTTGGACTGGTGCAGTAAATTCAAGTTTATAGACCCCAAGAAAATTAAGGTGTTTGTGCTCGACGAAGCTGATGTCATGATCGCCACACAGGGCCATCAGGACCAGAGTATTCGCATCCAGAGGTCAGCTGTGAGAACATGAAGATGCTGTAAACATACTCGTTAAAGACTTAACCAGTGTTTTTCTTTTTTCTAATATCTTTAATTATGAAGTTTCATTCCTCACTTCTTTGCCACACAGGATGCTGCCCAAAAACTGCCAGATGTTGCTTTTCTCAGCAACATTTGAAGAGTCAGTGTGGAACTTTGCTCAACGCATTGTGCCTGATCCCAACATAATCAAGCTGAAAAGAGAGGAGGAAACACTGGACACCATCAAACAGTACTATGTGCTGTGCAACAGTAAGGAGGAGAAATTCCAAGCCCTTTCTAACATCTATGGAGCCATCACCATTGCACAGGCTATGATCTTTTGTCATGTGAGTTTATTCACTTTCTCATACCTGACCCGTGCTTTAAAAAAAAGGACTTTCACTCTGGCCCTAATTTTTTTACACAACCTTTTACATTTCTTTAGTATCCTGTGATCTTATCAGAATTTGCTGTCCATCATTTGTTGCAAAGATACAGAAATGAAAAGAGATCTCAACATTAGGTAACAGAAGTAACCAGGGCAGTGCTGATCTCAGGAAGCTTTTTTTTTGTTTACTCTGACTCCCTGTAAACATGTACCTGAACGGCTGGTTAATTGGCTACAGCACACTCTTTCCTCTGTGCATTCCAGACAAGGAAGACTGCAGGCTGGCTGGCAGGGGAGCTGTCCAGAGAAGGCCACCAGGTAGCGCTACTCAGTGGAGAAATGCAGGTGGAACAGAGGGCTGCCGTCATTGAACGCTTCAGAGACGGAAAAGAGAAGGTCCTAGTCACCACAAATGTTTGTGCTCGAGGTAATGACTGTTGTCCAATAGAATTGGCATCATGTGGTCATGTGAGTTCTATTTAGAAGTTGCATTTGAAAATGCATTTTTTCTATCATTAATCAGTTTTGCATTTAAATGGACTGGTACTTATATAGTGCTTTTCTACTCTGAGCACTCAAAACCCTTTCTACTACAAGTCTCATTCACCCATTCACACACAGTAATTATTCTTTGTATTAAGCACATTTTAACTATCAAAAATATATTTACACACCGGTGAATGCATCACAAGCAGTTTGGGGTTCAATGTCTTGCCCAAGGACACTTAAGCATGCAGACTGGAGGAGGTGGGGAGCAAACCACCAACCTTCTCTTTGGAAGATAACCTGCTCTTTCCCTGGGCCAGAGTTGCCCCACCTAAGACAGCAAAATATATGGGATTACAAAATAAGTTGTGAAAAAAGTTCATTTAAGGTGTAAATTGTAACTAAAAACAGCCTTGCCCTGAATACAAGCTGTCAAAGATGAACTTTTGTAAATCTAGCTCAACCTGAGCATAGACATGGTAGTCCACTTCAGTCAGCTGCATATTGCTTTGGCCATTGAAAGGTATTCTTAAAGACAGTTAATTTAGCTAGAACTGTGCACAGTTATCACACAGGAGAAGTCCAGTCAAAGTATAACAAAAATATATGTTTGTCCTACATATAAAAGGGTTACGGTTTATGCCCACAACACCCTTCAATTTCCCACATTGCATTTTAATTTTAAGCAGTTTCTCTTAAATTTGTTCACTGTTTAAGATGCATTTTATTGTGGGGCAAACTCCATTGCTAACTAAAAATACATTTTTTTGTGTCCTGGCATAGACTATATAAACGTTGGACATGGAATCCAGATGGAACATTTTAGTGCCTTAAACCTGTACTCTTATTAAAGGTCAACAGGAGAGACTTGTCTGATTACAAAAAAGTCTCTAAAGAAGTGAAAAAATAATGCCATGGCTTACTTGATATGTGAGCTCAGTTAAGACTTTCTCATTTAATTGAGAACAACGTGGTGTTCAGCAAGATATGATTTAGGGGGTGGGTACTTTTATTTAAAGTTGTGTGGCCATGCACATTCCTTAGTTTCTCGGTTTCTCTGACCTATTCCTTGCCTGTAACATCAAGGTTAAGAAGAAAAGAAAAGACAAGCTATCAGTAGCCAAAACTGGGTTCACAAAACTTTACAGAGAGACTTGTCAAAACTGTACAAGGTTTTATACAAACGTTCAAGTTATTATCCCATCATTCAATTGAATGCATTTGAAATCAGACTAAAATACAGATTGGTGCATTTACTATAGGGAAATTCAAATGTGACTGTGCTGCCCATGTACATTGTTTTCTAATAACACTTGATTCCCCCCGGCCTTGTTTGCATACAGGTATTGATGTAGAGCAGGTTTCTGTGGTGATCAACTTTGACCTGCCAGTTGACAAGGATGGTAACCCCGACAATGAGACATACCTGCACAGGATTGGCCGCACAGGTCGATTTGGGAAAAGGGGACTGGCCATTAACATGGTGGACAGCAAGATGAGCATGAACATTCTCAACAGGATCCAAGAGCACTTCAGTAAGTCTGGTAGCAGCTGTTTAATAAAACCATGTACTGATTCTTCTAATAACCAGCCAAATATCAGCCCCCAACTGATCTGTGTGCTTCACCTCTGCAGATAAGAAAATTGAAAAACTGGACACAGATGATCTGGATGAGATTGAGAAAATTGCCAGCTAAAGAAAACTCTGCTCATGTGAAGGATGCCCAACTTCCCTCTTCGTTCTCCAAGAACAGAACGCTCCTAGTGTTTTATGCTTTTATTTTTTTTTTTAGCTGTCAGGGGGGAGAGGAAAGAGAAAAACCACACACACAGCATATGTTTACATGTGGATATGTCTCCTCTCAGACAAGTGTTTTGTAAGTCTCTGATACATACCCTATTTCACGCTTTGTACTTCTTTAAATAAAGTGTATGAGTTTATTGCTGTGTATTGTGATGCTGTAAAAGCAGGCATAGTCGGCTCTGTTCTTTTGAATCCACAGATAAGAAAAACACTCTTTAGTGTTAGCTGTAGTGGCGGCATGATACAAGCTATTGTGTAAAGAGATTTACAACAACCCTAATAAAATATTCATTGTATGTGCCACAAATATTTTAAAGTATAACTGAATGTAACTGTATCATGTGGACTATTACAGCTTTTGTTGTGCTTTATGACTACCAAAATCAGTACAAAGGGTGAAGTTGGGTATGCTGCTCTGAGTGGTAGTTTTAATTATGTTATTGAAATGGTGATGATTGGGGTTCAAGGGTCTATGCAAACTTATCAACCTGTGATAGCTATTATCAAACACTATTAACTTGTATTCACATGACACAAATTAATCCTGAAATAACCTCAGCTTTAGTATCAGGGTGTGTAGTCAAATGCCAAAAAAGGCTGCCTAGAGTGATAACACATTACTAAATCCAAGTCATGGACATTTAGATGTTTCTGTGTTTAACCAGTAATTGATCATCAGCCAACCACACATCTCACGCGTATGCTATTTATATCATTTTGAAATGCCAAAATGGCCATGAGGACATGCTTGGCGTCACTGCTGAGCATTAATCATTAGTCTTCTTTCTTCCTTCATCTCATAAAACCTGATTTTAAATGAAAATGTGACCATTAAGGTGATCTGTTTCCTTTGTGTCTCACTGTCCCACTCAAGCCTTTGAATCAGGGTCTCAAGTTTGATTTTAGCTCAGCTACATTCTTCACCCAGACTGTGCTGTTACTAAGGATTGTGAGTTTAAAAATTACGCAATGCCTTTCTCAAGTGCATTATATATACATATGATTTTGTTATTGATATTTAAGATATTGGGCTTACATTTCTGACTAACACTTGAAATTTTGATTATATATTGAATTATGGGCGTCTATAGGATGTGTGAATTATCTTCTTGAAACCAAATGCTGAATTGACTTGAGGACCTATGCTAATCAGATTTACTGTGTTGTTCCAACATGGTCGCATGAATAGGAAACATGTACTTGTGTACATATTTTTAAAAAAAATTTATGTTAAAATAGTGTTACTGAATTATTGAGATCATCACTTCTAAGAAGTGCAAAACATTCCTCATAAGGTTCAATTTTGACAGACGCAGCACTTCAAATATGGTGATCCTAAATCAGTTAACCTTGCATCAGTTGGGTGACTGTACTAAAAATCATGAAAAATGTGTGATGTCTGGTGTATTTGATCATTGCACTGGAACATTAAGACCAGTGATTGGTCAGTCTGAACCTTCTACAAACCTCATCTGGCTCCCAGCGGCACAGAGAAGACTGCCGGTGGTAGTGCGGATTTAATGGACTATTTATGGACAACTTGCTGAAAATTACTTATGAACAGATGCAGCCAAATTAGAAGGAAGTGACCTCAAGTGTGCTGAAAATCCACAGCAATGGTCTGTGAAGAGTTTTGGGTAAAGAAGCAGTGTATGCAGTTTTATTTGGACATTCGGATGTATACATCATCAGTGAGAGTGTGTGCACTTTGTTGATCCATAGTATAAATGCCACTGTACGAGAGCCATGGACACAAAGCAGTTTTGCCCATGTTTTACACCTTTTGTGATAACCGAGAACCTACAAAACCCATTTCTAATTGTACACTTTGCCTAACCAGGCTTAAGGCAAGTGGTCTGTTGTAACCTGAAGATCTTGTGTAAACTATGGTAGGTTCAAGGTATGTGGTCTTCTGTAGCTGAGCTGCGTTCATGGACACAGTTATGTACTCTTAATATGTTGAATTAAAAGAACATCTAGCTGTTAATCTATATGTAGCCTGTTACTTATGTGTACAAGTATGGAAGTCAAGTACAACCACTAACAGCAGCACAAGTAAATATATTATGCAAAGATAAATATATACATTAAATCACCAATTTTATTAAATTCATTTAATAAAGTGGTTTGAAAATATATCAAAATAAAGGAACTTAATCTTCAGCTGCTCCCTTGTATTTCTCTCAGGGGTCGCTACAGTGAATGAGTCCACATAGGTGATTTGGCACAGATTTTTACGCCAGATACCCTTCTTGAACCGTCTCGTGGAAGGAGCTTGGGTTTTCACTTGGGTTCAAACCAGGGATCTTTTGTGTGTGAGTTGAATGTGACTATAAATGAACTTATTTGAGCGGCATTAATCCTTTGAATTCCCGATGGAGGGTAGCTGTTCCCCTGAAAGCTGCAGGTCTGAGGAGATAAAGAGATTAATTTAAGATGTAGCCTGACAAAGAATTCATAAAAACCATGTTAACACCTCAGACACAATAAGTTTGTTTTGGGATTGGTATGAGAATGTTCACAAGAGTTTAATTTAACCCTAGTACTGCCGGACCTCAATATATTGATGTCCCAGATAAGTTTTGTGTACTGCCGGTCGTTTATATCTTGATCACTTCCAGTGTTTTCATTCACTGCCGGTCATCTAGCTGGTCGTATAGCTAGCAGGACTAGGGTTAATATAGCAAAGTAAACTGCACCCCTTCAGTCCAAATGAGTAAAAAGATTTTTATATAATGGAAAATGATATGGCTTTATAATTTGATGCAGTTGGATGATATGTTTTGTACAGAGTAACTCCACCAGATCAAAAGTAAGTGACTGGTTTTTACTTGCATAAAGTGTACACTTCATATCTTGCTGAACTGACAGAGAAAAGAAAGGGCGGGGAGCAGCTGAATCAGACCTATTTTTTGGAGCTCGTTAAAAGCTTCATTTCTGTTAAAATGTTGTGTTGTGTTGTGTTTGTTAGCAGGATTACCCAAAAAGTTTCAGATGGATTGAAACAAAATGTTTACCAGTGGTAGGACTTAGCCCAACTTAGGAGTGATTAACTTTTGAAGTCAATCCTGGATCCAGATTTGAATCTTTGTGAAGCATTTTTCAACACTGTGAGATAGGGCTTTTCAGCCTTGGCATACAGTGTGTACGGAAAGTATTCAGACCCCTTTAAATTTTTCACTCTTTGTGTCATTGCAGCCATTTGCCAAAATCAAAAAAGTTCATTTTATTTCTCATTAATGTACACTCAGCACCCCATCTTGATGGAAAAAAAACCAGAAATGTAGAATTTTTTGCAAATTTATTAAAAAAGAAAAACTGAAATATCACATGGTCATAAGTATTCAGACCCTGTGCTCAGTATTGAGTAGAAGCACCCTTTTGAGCTAGTACATCCATGAGTCTTCTTGGGAATGATGCAACAAGTTTTC
>VUQH01060204.1:0-12269 GCA_015106775.1 Etroplus canarensis | reverse complement strand
ATATAAAAAATAAATAAATAAATAAAATTAAAAGAGAAAACACATATACGCACAAGCACACACACACACACACACACACACACACACACACACACACACACACACACACACACACACACGGGAACATGAAGTTTGTCTGCTGGCACCTCTCCCTCTAAATAAAGAAGCTATTCAAACCTTGTACCTGAACTCAAAACCACCATGTCTCTGACCACAGGGTGTTGACTTGACGATCTTTTTTGGGGAAGCTGCTGACAGACTGTGTGACCCCCATTACCAACGGAAGAAGATAGTTGCTAACTTAACAGCTCTCCAAACAGTGACCCCAAACACTGATGATAACAAAACAATTATGCATTCAATAACAATTAAGATGCTATTAATGACAAACACTTCAATGAAGATGTGTTTAAAAGAAACTGAAATGTCTTCATTTCACTTCTGAGAGACTGTAAGACTGCACTCGTGTTTCCCCCTCCTATTTCCCTCAGAGTTTTTTAATGTTCAAGAAGAAAATGAGTGGAGAAAATGAACACTTAGGAGGTATTAATGGCATTTTTTGTTGACGTACATGTACAATGAAATTTGAATCAATGGACAGAAAGAGAAGAAGAGGAGATTTGCCCTGCCAAAGAATGGAATCATCCATTCAGAGGATGCCAGCAAACTTTACTGTCATAACCCTAAACTATTTCTGTTTTGATCTGCCAGTGGCTTCCAGTCTTGAACCTCAAGAGTACCACTGATTATTTCATTTTTTTTCTGGGTATTTTGAAAACCAGCAGGGCTTAGAGTTTAAGGAACATGATTGGAAACAACTGCTGTAAACTCTTTCTGGTTCTCCCTAAATTCAATTCCTGGTTTCCCATGACTCCCCTACTTCAACTACAACGTTACTATTTGTTGTATTTGCTAAAGACTGTTCATCCTGGCCTCTCAAACCCATTAGTATTGTCTTAATATCAGTGTCTGTAGATTTGATCATGCTAAACATGGTTTCGGATATTCTAATCACATGAGGTGTGATTGATTGATACAGTTTATAATTGAAATAGGACTTCTAACGCACTAACAAAAAAAATTAAACTTGGTATATCCTGTCAAGAATGGATCCGTGCTTGGCTAACAGACAGATGAGAGCTCAGTTCACATTCTATGTTAAAATGTATATTCTTTCAAGAACTCCTCTTGTGTTCAGATGTCTGTTCGAACCGTTTTTAGCATGTTTGTGGCCCTGATTTGCAGCTCTTCACATACCACTTGGTAGAGATTTAAGTCTGTCAATGTGCCATTAGAAGTAGTCCAACCCATGCTCATAAGCCGCACTCCAGAAACTGCAAGGTTTCACCCCCATATTACCTCCTTGCCCCGTCATGTTCACAACTTCCAGCTCATCTCTTGCGTCAGTATGGAGATATTTCTGTGACTCATACAGGGAGTATAGGGGAGGCCTCAGTCACTCAATGCAATTCAAACCAGAAGGAAAGGTGTGCTGACAAAACTGACTGAAGAACAAGTATTGTTACTTTGAAACTCCTCGATTGTGTTCTTAATTTCTACCTTGAAAATAATCTTAGCGATGATACCAATATTAGGGTTGTAAATAATTGTCATCTTGTATATGACATATAACATGGCTTTGTTTTTGTTATTACTATTGTCTTCTTAAAACTGAATCAATCAATATGTCGTTCCTTTTTTCTATCAGCTTGACCACTTTCAGCAATTATCATATATATATATAAATATAACAAGTAATAATGTATTAACAAATCAGCGTTTATCGTAGAAACTCTGAGCAATAGTGGTTTTTAAAGGAGGGGTTTGTGCATATGGATTAAGTCTGCAATATTAACATAATGTGCCAGTCTTAAATTTGGGAGAAAGAGGATGAGGGTTTGGAGGAGACTATGCAGCTTCTCCTTCTCTCTGTGGAACTTGCCATAAGCTATTAGATAACAGTCACCGGACATCTCCTTTCATGACAGGCAGAAAAATATGAACCAAGAATGTTGATATAAAATGTTAATGGTGTTTTCACATAAAAGCTGTGTAAATGTGTTAATTGGTAGAGGCAACAAAACAACTAAAACAGAAAGACCCAACATCAAGACTGCAATTATTATTTTCAAAAGTTTGCACCTTTCATGTGACCAGGATTTTTTTGCAGTGACATTTAATCAGATTAAAGCAGGGTCATTTTTTATCAAAACGAAGAGTAAAATAACACACAGTTTCCTCTTATTTGCACCTTGAGGTGCAATACTTTGGGCCTTGTGACTGAGTGTGGGGACCATCAGAGTAGCTTGACTAAATTTAAATCTGTGCTGAGGGTACTGGTGCTCACAAAGTCAAAACGTCAACCACTTCCCGTTACTTCACTACCCCCTTTCTTGAGACACTTGTTTTTTTTTTTGAGGAGTTGAAATTCTTAAAGCTTTTATCCAATCTACACAATCTGAACTAAAATTACCATATTATGTAATTTGAATCAGCTACATCAGCAACTGTACAAACTCAACTTTTGAGTTTTTGCAGAATAGTAACTTGACTTTCATTACCTCAGCTGAACTGTAGCTTTAACGGACATAAAATAGTGATTTATGTAATTTGACACTTATTTGTCAACTTGTCATTTGTAAGAACTGGTAATGTTGCTTATCAAAATTCAGATACTTTCTCTAGAAACAGAAAATGGATAACCTGAGCTGACAGGAACCTGTCTTACATTTTAGAGTCAAATGAAGAGGCACTGATTTCATGGTTACAGTAAAATTGCATATGCGTGGTTGAGTTATCGCAGCTTTAACAGGTAAACAGTTGATGGATTTTTTTAAATATATATTTACGTACTTTCTAAAGCCAAGTAAGGATGCCAAAATGTGTATTCTAGATGACAGCGTAATCTAATATAAAATGGCAACTTGTCACAGCTGAGGAGTGCTGCAGTTTAAATGTAGTAGATCTCTAACATCACACACTCAGTATCAGACATCAGTATTATTAGTAAGGGGTATTTTCTCAGCCTTCTTAAACACTGTATATTGTAAATTATACAGATTATAATTCTAACATAAGACATTTTATTGGACACAAAATCAAAAAAAGAAAAAAAATGTAGTTCATGTGTTTCATGTTTGCTGTTTTTCTATCAAGAAAAATGTCTCTCTTTGGTTTATCTGTTATTTCTTTTAAGTCTTCTTTATGTTTAAACTTTTCTTCCTCTTTTGAGTCCGCTAAAGGCGTTGCTGTGTGCTTTTTCTTGTGGTGATTCCCGTTCTTGTGCCGTGTGCTTCTTCTTTAGACAACTCAGAGTAGAGTAGAGGCCATGTTGTCTGTCTGTCGGATCAGTCCGCTGGGGGTCTGGGCACCGGATTCTCTCACAATGAACCGAATCGTATATAAGGCTCTTCCTCTAGAAATTTAACTAGACCACCAGGATCAAATTACAGTATTCATCTTTACCAAACTATACATAAATAATTAAATATTTAGTATCTAAATGAAGAAACACCTTAACAAGTATTTAAAAAGGGATCATTTGTGTAACTTTCCTGTAGATTGAACAATATACTGTATATCTTTAGGTTAAATAAAGCTGAAATGAAAAGGACATTTGAGTAATTCAGAACTGTAGGTGACTCTTTTTTGATAAACTCGCTGTACATAACTGCCTTCCATACAGCTCAGCTCAGTCATTATCTTTACTGTTTCAGCAGACAAAAAGATAAAATACTAGGAAGGTTTTTTTTTTTGTCCCTTTTTCCTGGAAAATATCCTGCTTTATGATAAACACTGAGAAGCTTTGGTGTTGGGTTAATGGGAAAGAAATATTTTCAAAAAATGCTGGGCATGTTTAATTTGCACTAGCTGCTTCTCTACACAGTATATTCATTGCATTGTGGGAACCTGGTTCCACAAAATTCATGTTTAAAGCAACTTTTCAGCAACTTTTAAATAACATGGGATTACTGTACCTGTCAGTGCAGATTTTTGGATCCATATGCTGTGATACAAACACCATAACTTCAAATACTCTAGTGTTAATCAAAGGTTTTAACACCTTTTTTAGAAGAGAAATATCAAGAAACACTTTTTCAAAGGTGCATTCAACATATTTTTAGGTCAAGCTCCCAATGACTTAACAGAATATGTATTTTGATTGTAACTTACTGTAAAAAAGTATCCCATTGTAAAAAGGGTGGTGTTCATTGCCATCTACTGTACTTCTATTATTATAAAACACGACATACGGAAGAAGGGTGCTCTTTTCTCACTATCATTTTCTGTTAATGTTTCTCACTGTTTATTTATTTGTTTCCCAAAAATTCTGTGTACTCCTGAAGCAATTCACTGAGAAAGATGTGACATGTCAGAGCCGAATCTGGTTAATATCCATGTTTGACATTGGAACTGAAAATGGTTCTCATCAGTGCCACTTTATTTTGCTCACTGCTGTCATTTCAGATCACTTAAAAAATTCGACCAGCTAAAATTTGGCAGGGAGATTATGTATTTCTTTTAGAGGTTTTGATGTAACTTGCTGCTCATAGCCGCAATATTATTTAAATGTACATTTTTTTCTTGTTAAAAAGCAATATTTTGAAGACTGTATAATGATGAGGCAAGTGTTGCACATGTTTGAGTTGGGTTGATCCAAATCCGAAAGTATGTCTTATTCTGCAGTTAGTGCTAAAACCACATAAATAACAAACCGAACTGATGTTTGCTGTAAGGAGTAGTGGAAGGACTGTCTGGATATTTGCAGTGCCACTGACACAATAGTTTGACCTGTTTTCACTTTGGGCATCATGTTATTTCTCTAATTTGGTACTAAGATCAGTTAACTGTAAAAACTCCATGTAGCAATAGTTCAGCTGGAACAGAATGATGAGTTCTTGAGCCACAATAACAAAGCAAATTTGTCCACTTTCCATGGTTGCCCCTGAAAACTGCTAAGGTCAAACAGTGTCTGTCTACAGCTCTACAGCATTTAGTCATTTAGTTGTATTTAATCCGTAGGTGTAACTGCCACTTGTGCTGGAGTTTACCCCGCAGCCTGAATTTGCCAATATGAAGACGATATATAAGAGAGGGAGAAAGTTTGGGAACATTTGGAGAAAAGGGATATATAAGACTAAAAAGACCCTTGAGCGGTAAAGAAGAGTTGACAAAAGAAGTCCCTGTAGTGTTAAGAAAAACATGTCAGTAGGTTTTAGATGTGCTTCACATCAGTAAATGAAAAAAAAAGATAAACAATTACCTGTATATTTTTGTGATGTGTATCATACAAGTGTGCTCAAACAATAATGTCCATTCGTGTAAATGTATTTATTTCACATTGTATATATTGTTCAATGCAAAAAGAGAGACCTATGATTCTGTAACTTAAACTACTATGGGTTAAAACATTACATGTGTTACTCCAGACTATGCCTTTCAGGATTATTACAGTAGAGCAATATCAATTAAAACCAGGCTTCCAGTTTTGAGATCAGTCCTGTGTGTGATTCTTAATACCCTAGTGGCCAGCAGAGGGTGACATCTCTGGTTGCAAAAAGAAGTCTGATTGCATAGGAGTCTATAAAAAAATGTCTACACTTCTCACTTGACTTATTATCTCAGTAAATACTTTCCTGATAAGCTTATTGTTGCAATCACTAGTTTCAAGACTTACTTAATACAACATGACGTTCATTTTGTAATATATGGTCCCATTTAGAGTAAAATGGACAATAAAGCATTTATGCTTTAGAAAGAGTTATTTTGTGATTGACAAGTCATTACCATATGAGGTTGCAGTGTCCTCGATTTCTCAGTCAGATCATCTCCTGTCTCATGTTGGCTGGTTTAGAAAAAACCTAGGTGGCAACTGCCAAAATACAAAAGTCAATATCAAGCATGACTGACAGCAGTTGACCTTACAAATCATCACACCAGAGCTTACATAAAATCTGAGTTCTATAAGAGCAAAAACAAATCCAACCCACTATCAAGACAGCCGAGAAGAGGACACACAATCAGTTACTGCTAGCAGAGTTTATAGTTGGCCTTCCACTTTAATGTTATAAATCCACTTTGGTTCTGAAAGCAGCAAAGGTGTGTGAAGTTTTTCACAGGACAGCATACTGTACCTGTGAAATTAATGTGAAAACATTCTTTTTCATGTCACTTTACCTTCTGCTGCTCCTTTGTATTTTCCCTAAGCGGAATCTGCATCAGTAATTTGGCAGAGGTTTGGCACAGGATGCCCTTCCTGCCATGACCCTCCAAGGTGAGAGGGACTTGTGTCCCTACCTGGAATCCAACCAAAAACCCTTTGCTTGTAAGGTAAATGGTTCACTTCACTGTACAGGCTGAAAAATACTAATCAAGCAAGCAAAAATTATTTCTGCTAATCATAAACAGAAAATGGCACCTCTGTGTGCAAGTACGGAGTCACAGAGTCACTACCATACACACTTATCCTTTTTTATGATAGTCTTGCTGTGTTTTACAGTGGATTTAAGTGTTTTGCTGAAGGGAACTCCAGCAGTGGTAGCAGCAAGGCAAGGGTGACGTTAATATTTAATTAGGCAAACACTATTCAATCCATCCTCGATAGTGCCTCAAAGAAACTGGGCAAAATCCTGCATTTCAGAATCACCACTGTCATCCATTTATAGGGCTGCTTTCAGTATCTACTACCTTAAAGTAAGAAAAAATAAAGGAGAGCAATAAAGAATATAAAGAGAAAGAGGAAGAGAAAAAAAAGGGAAGGTGGTAACAGCTTGCTTCTGTGGGTGGCTAACTACTGTCCATTCTGAATGACCAGCTCTCCTGCTCTTGCCAAGGGCAGTAAACACACACACACACACACACACACACACACACACACACACACAGAGAGCGAGAGAAAGAGAAAGAGAGATTAAGACGTGCTGTGTAAGAGTAAAGCACAAACATAAGCTGTTCAGATCATATCTTTCTCTTTGTGTTTTAAATAATTAGCTTCTGCACTTTTAAACTAGTTTCTTTCAGATATTCTTTTTTGTCCTCTATTATTTCCTTTTATTCTCTTTCTTGTTGTCACATGCACACCTTCTTAGTCCTTTCTTCCTTTCTGCTCTCTTCTCTCCCTAATAGCCAGCAGCAGTAAATGGGATGCAGAGGCCAGATATTTAATGTAGCAAAGAGCCGTGAAGCGTTTTAAGAAGCCTTTTCCGAACAGGGGGAGCCCTGACCTGCAGGCAAATATTTTTCAACCAGATGACATAAGATGATATTAGCGGAAAGACACCAATATTTTTATTCTTTTTTCCCCCCTTTGTCTCTACAATACTTCTTGGCTTTTCATTTGAGTTGCTGCTTGGTCACTCAGCCCACTGCACATATGTTTTATTTTACTTTCTTTTCTTTTGGAGTTCATTTATTTTATTTTATCTTTGATTCATTATTATGATACGATAAAAGCTACTTGAGCATTTCAGCTGTAGAGGGGCTCTTATCGTTAACCTTGTGGAACGCATGTAAGAGTGAGTTCCACACGGCGCATCTCTAATGGCCAACTTAACTCCTTTCTTCTCCTCCTCCACCTTCTGGCTTCATCTACATCTTTTCTGCCATCTCTGTTTCTCTGAACGCAGTGTTTATCTCTTCTTTACTAGCTAGTTTTCTGCTTATAAGTCCCTGATATATTTGTTTTAAATTTGTTTTTTATTTTATTAATTTAGTATTCACATCAGTTGCTTTTTGCAGGAAAATAAAACTCAGCACTGGTCTTTTTTACTCTACTCAGCATAACTGACTAATACATGACAGGTTTTTGTGATTGTTGAACTTATGCTAAAAAGGGGCTCTAACCCTGATCTGTCACTGTTGATAACTGTGATGAGCTGAGTCTTTTTTTCAGTGCTTTAAAGCTCAGCTATCTGTTAAGACTTTCTCAGTCACTATAAGTGTTTTCTCTATTGCAAATATTATTTTGGGGCCCCACAAGGTTAAATTTCCAGCCCCATTTCATTTGCCATTTACCTGCATAAAGTTTCACTGTTATACCAATCACATACAGTTATAACTGCCCATAAGACCTAATGACATCATTAGTCTAGACAGTTGTAGAAAGTGCCTTGCAGATATGTGGTGTTGAAATCTGCCAACATTTGCATATTTTACTGTAAATGTGATACATTTTCAAAAAACAGAATGAATAATGGGCTTTAATGACCAAGTAGATAACATTTGTGGGGACAGCAATCAATTCAAGTATACAAATGTTAGCATTTTTTCAAGCTACAGGGTGCTGCTCATTGAAATCATATTGCAAACTTAACTCACATGAATCTGATCTGCTTCTTTTTTTTTCTTCTTCATCTTCTTCTTTCAGCTGCTCCTGTTAGGGGTCGCCACAGCGGATCATCTGCCTCCATCTCACCCTATCCATTGTATCCTCTTCCTTCACACCAACCTTCTGCATGTCCTCCTTTACTACATCCATGAATCTTCTCAGTGGACTTCCTCTTCTCTACCTGCCTGACAGCTCCATCCTCAACACTCCTTTGTCCGATATATCCACTATCCCTCCTCCAAACCATCTCAGCCTTGCTTCTCTAGCTTTGTCTCCAAACTTCTCAACCTGAGCTGTCCCTCTGATGTACTCATTTCTAATCCTGTCCATCCTGGTCACTCCAAGGGAAAATCTCATCTTCAATTCTGCCACCTCCAGCTTTGCCTCCTGTCTTTTTGTCAGTGCCACTGTCTCCAAACCATACATCATAGCAGGTCTCGCTACCATCATGTAAACCTTTTCTTTCACTCTTGCTGCTATCCTTCTGTCACAAAGCACCCGTTACACTCGTCTCCACCCACTCCACCCTGCCTGCACTCTCTTCTTCACCTCTATTGTGCTCTGTCCATTGCTTTGGATGGCTGATCCCAAGTATTTAAACTCATCCACCTCTACTCCTTGCATCTTTACCATTTCACCTGCCTCCCTCTCATTCACACACGTACAGAGCAAGAAGCAGAGTACCTTCTGTAGTGACCATAGATGTCTATACATGCACTGCTATTCACTTTCAATATGCAAAATAAAAACAGATTGGACTAAATGATGAAACTTGTTAAAAACCTCAACTTTTTTATTTTTCTGTGCTTGTGTGATTCACAAATTTGGTCCAGGCAATTGATAAAAGCAAAATGCAACAAAGTGCGATGGAAATATAGTGAGCAAAAAAAATCAAGAGAGTTGGGACAGAGGAGTAACAAGGGGACTTAAGGGGTCCCTAAAACTGATACAGGAAACAGGCATAAAAATAAGTTTGTGATTCATTTTTGAATGAAACGCTATTTTCTTTACCACATCATCTCATTGTATTGTACACTTCTCCAGCTTTACATTTGCAACCAGCTGAACCAACTGATGTATTACCACAAGGTTCTGTAGCCATTTCCTTGTTTTTGCAAAAAAAAGTAGAGGTATGACTCATTTACTGGAATTTTTTCTTTTTCCAGATTTTCTGGAAACTACATTTGGAAGGAATTCTTGAAACTGTAGTCTGTTTATAAAGGAGACAGTGTGACATATGTAAAAGACCAAAGTAATGATATTATTAATTATTAATTATGGCCTGTTATCAGCATTTGCTTTTGTCGTTATAAATGCAACCTAGTTCCTGTCTATTGGTAGAGGAGATCTTGCAGTTTTTCAGAAATCTGGGATTTTTATAGTTTTATGTGGGCCATTTAAGTAACAATTACACAAACTGACTCCCGCATGTAGACCTCATACTGGACTCGGATTCTATTTTAGAGGAACTCTGGATGTGATTTTCACCTCCTAATCCAGTGCCAAACAGGGTCAGTCTCCAGGGATGACCATATCTGTTTTAGGCTGTGTGTCCTGTAAAGTGCTAATGTGTGGCAGCTTTGCACTGATCACAGCGATGGTGTTTCAAAGGTCTGTTTTTGGGGCTATTTAACCTCACACATGCACATGTACATATATGTGAGTGCGTCAGTGAGTGTGTGTGTGTGTGTGTGTGTGTGTGTGTATTGCTTCACCATATGTGTGTGTGTTTTATTCCTGCATTCCTGTGTGTTTGTGGTGGGGTTCCCTCGGGTTTCACAGGCCTAGTGACACAGACTCACGGTGGTAATGGCCTTTCACAGAATCTAACTCCCCTGACATACACTCAAGCACAGACAGATAAGAATATAACACAGTGCCCAAACACAAATCCATGAATGTTCAAATATGGACATAGAAAACAAAAAAACTCCAAGAAATATTATTTTATTGGAGTGTAACAAATTTTACAGATGAAACCCTGTAATATAAAGCCTTAACATAACAAGAGAAAATTAAGAATTTGACTTCAAGTCAGTCTGTTTATTGTGCTCCGTTTCTTTTTTATAACTCTCTCTTTACTGCATACTGTAGATTCTCTCTACATCGAATCACATCACTCACATGCATACCGGCAGATCACTCTGCTTCCAACTTTTTCTCTGTTCTTTTGCTGATTCGTTTTACACACAATGCCTCCCTCTTTCATTTATTGTTTTATTTTGCTATCAATCTTTGTGTCATTTACGTTTTAAAATCATAATCTCTCTTACCATAAATCACTTGTTCATTCTGCCTCTTGCCTCCTTACATTTTTCCCAGCATCCCATCCACTTGTGTCATCCCATTCTCCATCCTTTTTCCCCTCTCTTTTCCCATTCTCTGTCCCATCCCTCAATCACAGAGGGTGTAAAGTGGCTTGGTGGCTGCATGTGCAAGCTATAAGAGGGTCAGCTGTCTATTTGCACTTTTAACGTCTTAACTCTATACGATGGGCCATTCATTCTCACTCTCATTTCTCTCGCTCCCTCTCTTTCGCCCCTTCCTATCCTTTTTCTCTGTCTATTGCTCTCTATCTCTCTCTTAGGACAGTAAATGTTTTAACTCTCCATTCTATGGGCCATTCATTAAGTTAGTGTACTTTAATAAATAGTCTCATGTGTCACTGGCCAGTGAATTAGTGGCACTTTAAATCCCCCACCAGTGGCCAATAGATAGCTGTAAGGTTTGATATGCAGCAGTCACTCTTTCTCAGAAAACTAATTGGAGCTTAGAAAGGTTTATATTTACATTAATACTAGTATTAAAAGCACAAACCTTTTGTGACTTTATAGAAACATCAATTCTAAATTTAGAATATATATTTTCAATAATGGATAACATTAATAATTTTAACAAAGTCTGTACATATAAGATGGATGTAAATGAAAAGTGATATGGACATATGATGATGTGCTTTAAGCCTCCTTTTTAATGGCCGGCAGGAAGCAGTTTTTTCAAATGCAAAATTAATATTTTATTAATTTTGGTTCCCATTAATGTCCAGAAGAGCATAAAGCATGGTATGCTCTAGGGAGGGTCTATGTGGTTGGCAAGTTGGTCCCCTATGACTGACTTCAAACTGAGATCCACCCCAAGTCCCTAACATTTGTTTTGAAAATACTGAGATAGTGACAGCAAACGTGCTCAGCTTGTGGCCACATGCAACAGGTAAGAATATTCTCTTATTTGTCACGGCGAGGCATGCCGGGGGTGCGGTGTGGACCCAATTGCAGGACCGCTGAGCCGACGTGAAGCAAAAAAGGCTTTTATTTATCCAAACAATGATGACAAAGTCCATGAACATATATCCCAAAACATGAAGCGTGAAAACCTGGAGACATGAACGGGTGGCACAAGGGGGTACAATGACAATGACGCGACAACGGACAACACAGATGACGGTGCTAAAATACACAGAGAGACCAATGAACAAACGACAAATGGACAGGGAGCCAAAGTAAACGAGGCTTAAGGGGTCCAGGTGACCAGAGAAAAGAAAAAAAAAAGGGGCATGATGCACCAGGCCTGCAGCACTGAAGACCACCCCTGCTCAGGTGGTCGGGCATGGAGGCCAGCGCTTGGATGGCTGAACACAGTGGCGTGGAGGCCGCCGCTCTGGCGGCCGAACGCAGTGGCGTGGAGGCCGCCGCTCTGGCGGCCGAACGCAGAGACCAGGAGACCACCGTTCTGGTGGCCGAACACAGAGGCATGGAGACCACCGTTCTGGTGGCCGAACACAGAGGCATGGAGACCACCGCTCTGGTGGCCGGCGTGAAGGCCGCTGCTCAGGCGGCCAAGTACAGTGGTGTGGAGACCGCAGCTCTGGCGGCCGGACACAGTGGCGAGGAGACCGCCGCTCTGGCGGCCGGCGTGGAGACCGCCGCTCGGGCGGCCGAACACA
>VUQH01060203.1:0-16134 GCA_015106775.1 Etroplus canarensis | reverse complement strand
TCTCAACCTCGTGCACCAGCTCAAGCTCTTTCCCCACCAGAGAGGTGACGTTCCACGTCCCAAGAGCCAGTTTAGCAAGCCGAGGATTGGGCCGCCAAGGTCTCCGCCCTGGACCGCCACCCAATTCGTATAGCACCGGACCCCCATGGTCCCTCCTGCAGGTGGTGAGCCCACTGGAGGGCAGACCCACGTTGCTTCTTCGGGCTGGGCCCGGCCAGGTTCCGTGGGTAGAACCCTGGCCACCAGGCGCTTGCCGTCGAGCAACTCCCCCAGGCCTGGCTCCAGGACGGGGCCCCGGTAACCCCAAACCGGGCGAGGTACACGGAATCCTGCGTCTCTTCATCATGGGGATCCTTGGACCGCTCTTAGTCTGGCTCTTCACCCAGGACCTGTTTGCCATGGGTGACCCTACCAGGGGCAAACTGCCCCCGACAACATAGCTCCTGGGATCATAAGAACTCGCAAACCCCCCCACCACAATAAGGTGGCGATGCACAGGGGGGCCCACCGTTGCCTTCACCTTCCAAATCTTTTAAGCTCTTCCCTCATTCCTTGGTATTCCTCGAGCTTCTCATGTTCTTTCTTTCTGATGTTGCCATCACTTGGGTTTGAAACTACAGCCTTCTTCCACTGGTTGGTTAGCCATCACCAGTCGCTTGTATCTGGAAGTCCCACAGGATCTTAGGTTGGTTATTCTCAAACACTTTTTAGGTGTATCCCATTTGGATCTTGGGACTTCCCCACCATACTCGGCACAGATGTTCCTGTACACTATGCCAGCTACTTGTTTATGGCATTCCATGTATGCTCTGCCTGCTAGCATTTTGCCCCCTGCTGTTATGTGATGGATTGTCTAAGGGGCCTCTTTGCACCTGAACTCTTGCCTGGCGTGGGAGGACCCAGCCTCTTTCTATGCTCAGAGCTTGTTCCTGTACTGCCAATGATTAGCGCGTCTGTACTGTCTTTTAGTCCAGCTTTGTCCAGCTATTGGTTGGATTTTTGATTTTGGTACATGTGGTGCAGAGGCCTGTCCTTCCATGATACTTGCTGTTCTTGCTCCTCTTCTTTCTTGGGATTCTGCCACCCGAGGTATTAACTAAGCACATGATTAGTTTTGGCCATGCTTGTGATGTACTCATGGATCTTTGTTGTTTCATTCTGGATAGTGGTTTTGACACTCACTAGTCCTCAGCCTCCTCCTTTCCGCTGTCTTAGTCTTATAGTCTTCGGGTGCTGGATTTTAGGTGAAAACCTCAATACATTGTAAAGAGCTTTTTTTTTTCTTGATGCCAGTGGCTTCTATCTCCTCCTTTGACCAGCTTATTATCCCAGCCCAGTATCTAATGACCGGCAGGACATAGGTGTTGATTGCCAAGATCTTGTTCTCCCCATTCAGCTGACTTCTCAGGACTTTCCTTATTCTCTGCAGGGATTTCAAAGTTGCAGCTTCCCTAGTGGCCTAATGGTTTCCATTTCCCTGCAGGATTCAATGTCAATCCCCTCAGTTCTGACAACCTTCCCTCACTTCGTTACCATCCTACTACACTTCTCCAGTCCACATGTCATGCCAATGTCATTGCTGTAGATCCTAGTGGTGTGGATCAGTGAATATGTTTCTCGTTCCCTCCTGGCATACAGTTTGATGTTGTCAATGACGAGATGCCTGATGTTTTGACTGTCTAGCCTTTGGTTAGCCATTCTGGGTGTGTCTCATCCATTATCAGCTGGTTCATTTGTTCCATTAGGCACTCATGGAGTGCAGTTAGCTTCTTTAGCTAGTAGGTATGAATCACGTCAGAGCCCCGTCTGTTCTAACTCTTCATATTTGAGAGTCTCTCTTGGCTATATGTTACTGTTATGGTTACTGGATTGTGTTGAGGGAAGTTTCTGTGATCTGCTCTTAGATCCACTAGCTACTGAGCATTATTGTTCTGTGTTATATCCTGGGATGCACTTAGTTTTTCACAGGACTGCATAGACTCCTTTGAAAACCTTTGTTTTCACATGACTATGACAGTTAAAGCATAATGACGGTTATGATTCAGCTTTCAAAGTACATGGTCAGGAAGAAAAGATTATGGTCTTGGCTGAATAAAAAAGTCAACAGTGACTAAAAATCTAAGACAAAGCATCTTTAAAATTTAATCAAAGTGACAAGTAACCTTTACTGAGAAATGTTACAGCGACAGCTAAAATAAGAAGTGCATTACCAGAATGCTATGCAAAGTTGTCTTTTCTCATAAAAGAAACAGTGATAAGAGACAAAAGGCTGTGAAAGAGATTTATTAGCCATGGAAGTTTTTTTTTTTTTTAACTACCTGGACACCGATCCTAAACAGCCCTGGCAGATCCATTCAGTCCTCAGAAGCCTAATAAGGAGTGAGCATATTATACTTGAAGAAAGAGAAGAGGAGGGAAAGTAGAAGAAATGTAGAAAAAATTGCAATGCAACAACAACATCAAAGAGAAGGAAAGGGAGAAACAAACCAAACCTAGATGCTTTGAAAAGGCACTTCTGTTGTGTTCTTAAGTCCTTCTTTCATTTGGCTCATTATGGAAAAAATAAAAGTAAGGATGTTGTTTTCAAAGGACAGTGATCTTTGGAGGCGGTTGTCTCCGTGGATAAAGGCTTTCTTCATTTCTGTTTTCAGTTAATTACACAGGCTGTCGAATTGTCATGTCTGCTGTATCTCTCAAATTTCACCTTGAATATTGAATGACAAACCTAACTTCAGCACACCTGACCTCACAAAAATACTCTTTAGAAATCAGCTTCACAAAATATAACGTCAATATTCACCAAGAGGTTCTCTCAAATAACACATATTTCTGATTAAAATCTGTCAGATCCTAGTCAAAATACCGTGTTTATATTTCACAGAAGCCACCAGTTACAGATATTTTTAACAGTATCAAGTATCTCCAGGCAACGTCATAACAATATTTGAAGTCAGTGTTATAACCTCAAATAACAATGTGGCTGTTCAAGTTAAAGTAGTACTGACAGCCAACTGCATGGCCATCCATCAAGTTGTATTTGGAAAGCTATCTAACTCTTTCAAAGAGGCCTGGATGAGCTCTTGCAGCCCTTCAATCAGTTTATCCAAAGTGCCTCAATATTTTACTGACAAACCTGTAACAAAATGTTATGTACGGTCATTACTCAGAGGGGCGAGTGATACAAGTCAACAGATTCTCTGAGCTGGAACACAACTCATCTGGGAACACTTGTAACTAAACTATAACAGACATCCTTACACATCTTAAAGCTTCACAAGGTAATCATTTATATTTTGTTTCAGCATAAATAAGTCCAATTTCAATTGCCTAAAAGTAATGCATTTTTATTCCTTTAGCTTAAATTCATAGTCTGGTGATGCACTAACGGTCAGTTCACCACCCTTTGTGTGGACTGATTGCTATGAACTTTTGTTCATGGTCCCCAGCAGATTAATCCTATCCATCTATCAGCTGATCAAACTGTTGTTTTCAGTTGATATCACCTGCATGGATGTTGCCATTAGGCAGCCCTGTCCACCAACTAATTGCCTGCAGTCATCACCTCAGTGTTTTTTCCTTGAAAGACTAGCAAAAATGTCCCCCCAGGCAATAATAAAGTATTTTGATTCTGATTCTAAAAAATCCACACAAACCCATAAGAGGCATTGGCATCCTGAGAGCAATGTTTTTTGTATCTAAGTTGTTAAGTTTCTCAAAACAGCCGAAAGGTAAGATCACGCCAGCATGCCCTGGGTCTGCCCTGGGGCCTCCTCTGGGTAGGACATGCTGGAAACACCTCACCTCGGACGCTCACAGGAGGCATCCCAGTCAGATGGCGGAACCATTTCAAATGGCCCTTTTCAATTAGATAAGTAACAGGTCTGTACTGAGTTCCTCTTGAATGACCAAGGTCCTCATTCTGTCTCTAAAGCAGAACCCTGGCTCCCTTCAGAGGAAACTCAACACTTTACGCATGGATTGTTTGCTACAAAATGTTGTTCACAGTCCCCAGAGGATTGAGCCTATTCACCTCATCAGCTCATAAAATTATTGTTTTCAGTTGATATCACTCACATCAGTGTTGGAATTAGTCAGCCTCATCTACTGCTGAGTGTTTCCCCATTGAAAAACTAACAAAAGTACACACACAGAGGGGTGGTATTTGGCATCAGGTAGCTTTTACACAGTAATCTGAGAACAGTTTTGCACGCACGGTTTAAATTGCTGTTTTTTATTGCCTGATAGATTGTGTTGATCCCCTAACTTACGGGATACAGTCAAAGTTTCCACCAAAATATCTCTACTCTTCTTTCGGGAGTTGTATAAATTTTTGGCACATCCATGTCAGGGTGTACAGGCTGTAGTCATTTTAGTTCCAAATATCACCACACTTTCACATATGACAACTAAATAAAATTAAAGCCATTCACAACCTTGGTTGCACTTTGTTTTAGTGTTAATTAGCAGTTATTTGTATTGGTAACATGCAAAATTAATATGGTGGCCCTGACAGTTTTAGCATTTAGCTCAAAGCACTGCTGTGACCCCATAGCTGTAACTGATTGTTGATTAACAGCAGGGCCTGCTGAACATTGCACTTTCTGCTGTCTTGAATTAAAAAAAATGGTCCAGATGTTTCTTATGAAACATTGATTTATCTAGCTCATGTATTATCTGTCATTATCAGTCAGACACTCGTTCTCTCACGTTCATGCCATAAACTCTTGCACTCTTTTCATGGTAGTGCAATAAGCTTCAGCATAAGCAGCATTTTGATGACCAGGAAGAAAAGTCAGATACAGGTAACATGCATTCAAACGTGCCAGTGTAATAATAGTTGCTTGTACACAGCGGATTAATCCGCATTAGTAATTTGGTGGGGGTTTTACGCTGGATGCCCTTTCAGACACAGCCCTCCGCGGTGGGAGAGGCTTGTGTCCCCATCTGGAATTGAACCAGGCACCTTTCGCTTGTCAGGCAAATGTTTAAACCACTACATTACAGCGGACAGATGCATCAGTACTATAATACTTACTAATGCCATTTCCCAGTGCAAGCAAGAATATCAGAGTTCATCACTGAATAATTGATTGGTTTTTATGGTAACTGTTGTCCATAGCTTCAGATATCTGAACAGCAAGAAACACATACTGATAGATTTGCCTGATTTTCAAACTAAATACAACCATCCACTGAATTTGCCTTCATTAAATGAAGCGCAAATGAGAACAGGTCCGTACCCTCATCAGTTAGATATTCTCTGTTGTTTATGCAGATGCCAGCTCACCTGAGCCTCTTTAAACTTGTGCATCATTTCCATCTTTCCCTCTAACAAGAGTGGTACTTTTTAATTCAATTAAAATCTAGTGTTCTGTTAAAGACGACCTATTGTGCTCATTTTCTGCTCCACATTTTTGTTCTTGGACTCTCCTAGAGTGGCTTGCGGTTTTTCTCACTGTCATTTACCACTTAAAGCACTTTAAGCAGTTAGTAAGACCATCCATCCATCCATCCATTTTCTGCTACTTATCCAGTTCTGCCTGAGCACAGATGCCCAGACTTCCTTCTCCCTGGCCACCTCTTCTAGCTCTTCCAAGGGGAAACCAAGCTGTCTGCCCCAGGGATTCCTCCTGGTAGGACATGTCCAAAACGCCTTACCTAGGAGGCTCACGGGAGACATCCTCGTCAGATGCTGGAACCAGATAAGAACCACACCGTCAGACGTGCAGATGCTAATTCTCATCCCAGCTGCTTCACACATGGCCACAAACCGCCCCAGTGCAAGCTGGAGATGGTTGCTCAGTAAAACCAACAGTGCTACATTGTCCCCAAAAAGCAGGGATCAGATCCTGTCTGAGGGTTTTGTTAGTTATGTGTTGGGCCCTGTTATTTTCAGTATGTTCAGTTTGTACTCTATTCAAAGTTTTCCTCATTTATAGCCTTGGTTCTGTTTCTTGATTATCTGTTGGTATACAGTTGGGTTTTGGGGCTGAGTTTTATAAGTTATTGGGCTTTTCGCATTGTAGTTATTGCTCCCGCCTCCCCTATGTTTTCTTTGCGCGTGTAGTTTTGTTCATTGTGCATTTCCTGCTTTATTTTGATGGTCGTCTGCATAACGTGCATTGTGTGTCACCTGTATTCCTCTCTGTCATGTTCCTTGATGGCCATCCGTCTGTTTTTATGGCCCTGTCATTCACTTAGTTTTGCCATTGCGTCTGTTCTCCTGCCCTCATGTTACCTGTAGTTCCCTCAAGTTAGCCTTCTGAACTTCTACTTAATGGACTCTGCCTTTAATAAAGGTTCATATTATGTATTATATCATATCATATATTTCTGCCTGTCTGCAAGTTTACAGTTGAGTCCAGTTCAGCCAGATCATGTAAGATTCTGAGAGCCCCTAACCCAATGGCTTGACTGCACTTCCAAAATCAGAGGCAGAAATTCCAAATCAGTGGCAAAAGGCAGGCCTGGAGTAGTCCAGCACCCAACGAGAATGAGTCAGACCTATTGTCTACAATGCAAACCGGGCTCTCCCGATAGGTGTACGGTGACCAGATAGCCCACAACAACATGCCTGACACCCGTGTGGGGTGGCATACAGAGCAGCTGTGGATTAATTTAGATTAATCACGAGCTATCTACAGTGATAGATCTACTAAAGAATCTGGACTAATGCGTTCATTTTGACAGTCCTGATCTATCTCTCTATTATCTATAGATAGATAGATTGGATTGGATTGGATTGGATTGGATTGGATTGGATTGGATTGGATTGGATTGGAGTGGACTGGACTGGATTGCTTTATTGTCATTTCAACTACATATAAATACACAGTGAAACGAAATAGCGTTCCCCCAGATAGATAGATAGATAGATAGATAGATAGATAGATAGATAGATGAGATTTATAACTTTTTCAGCAAGTCATTATAATTTCCACTGTAGAATTCTTTGAAATGGTCACTACTCTACTAAAATAACAAACATTCATTTCAAATCTTGCAGAGTGTCTTAGGGACTCAAAAAGTGCATTTTAATGTGTCCACAAAAAGAAAAAGAAAAAACAAGAAACAGTGGTCTTGCTCTGGATATTTTGCTCAATTTTGAAGAATCTGTAGCTCCTAACTGCACGAGGTTATGCATAAGTGTGGTCTTGTGTGATCTTTTGTTTCATTCGCCATTCAGCCCCACAAACAAAAGGAATAATGAAAGCAAGACGCCACTGAGACGCCGCTCCTTTGTGTGTTCGGTGCACGCGGAGCAGATGAAAGGAGGTGACTGTGTTCAGGGCTGCAGTGTTCCACCACAGTTTGTCACTGCAAATATGATGGAAACAATAACAGGTTTGGAGAAGAGCCTACTGTGCTGCACATCCTTGTCACATTACTATGGGTTTGTGCAACAGTGTGGCACATCTTTGCAACACACTTTTAAGCATCGCATTTTGTCTGAATTAGTGCCACTCCCCCAGGCTTTGTGCTGAAGGGCTGAGAGCAGATGAATGGTTTATATTTGCCTTCTCTTTGGCTTTTGATAAAGATAACAAATCTGTCCTTTGAGGCTTTTCACTTATCTTAGTTACAGTCAACAAAAAATGGAAGACACTCCATTGCATTCTTAGTAATGCCACTTAGTGCTTACACATCGGCTCTGAATTAAAACATGCAAAACTAGGAAGGAACTCGAGCTTTTAAAAGCATTTTTCAAATTTTAAATGAATTTGTTTATTTCATATTTGATTCACAGGGCAGGCTAAAAACCAGTTTAATGTGGCCAAATCAGCCGGGAAAAATCTTTCATGGCCCATTAATTTTTAAAATAGTTCAGCCTTTTGATAGAATTAATTTAACATGAAGGTTTAATATTGAACTTTTTTATGCATTTGAAGACATAAGGATGATATCTTGATCTCAGGAAGGACCTGCTCTGCCCTGTGAGAAAATGGGACAAGGAGATAATGAATATTGAATGAGCATATCTACTTCAAGCAGTCATCCCCGTTGACCAAATCCCATCGGCACACAAATCATCTGTGTGGTTATGCTGAGTTAATTAAGATCTAGTGTGTGGAATTAATCGAGTCATGCCACTGCAAACGTCTTCAATCGCTGAACCTGCTCTGCCTCATCTGTGCAGAGGAATGGAGCCGGTGATATTACTGAAAATAACCACAAATATGTGAACTTTTTTTTTTTTTGTTCAGGAAAGCTAAATCCATCTTAGTCAAAGAGAGGGAAATGCTTTAGCTGTCCTCAGTTCAAAACAAACCAATAGGGAGTGGAGATAGTAAAGATTGTTATGTACTTCTGAGTCACCGTTTGTGTGTGTGGAATATCATTTAGGCTTTTATCTGGGGAAATACTGTACCCTCTCAGGCTTCTTGGACTTCCACAGATAAGAAAAATAAGTGAGATTACACCTCGTTTTTCTTCTCAATGCCAACATTTTCCTTTCCATTGCCAGTTGTAATTGTGCCCTCCAGACATTTATACAGTGAGTGCAAGAAATTGGCTGGGCAAAGCAAACAGCCCTGGTGGAATCAAAATGCCCCAATGAGCCATTCTCTGATGTTGTTGTGACACATGAAGCAATCACCCTTGAGTGAGTTAAGTAAATTAACAAGCAAATTGGTTAAAAAAAAACTTTGTAAAAAGCAGGAGTATGATCTCAGTTATCACAGGAAGCCTCAATTTCTGTGTAATGACTTAATCTGCTCCATTGTTGCTGAGTGATAATTTATCATTTTTCAGCTCTGAAAGCACAATTATCCATGTAGGAAACAAATCCTGCAACTCTGCACAGTCCTTGAGGAAAAAACTGTATGGCAGGGAGATGCAGACAGCGAGATCACAGGAGATGAATCATGTCAGCATATCTGCGGTCTTGGTAATGTCACAGCTGCGTGTGTGTGTGCGTGTGAGTGACTAAAGTTGTGTCTACATGGGAGGTGTTGTGTGAGCGGCACTTTAGCAGAGCAGCAGCAGCTGTGGAGCTCCATCTGTAGCTACGCAGTAGGCATTCAGGCACAGTATTGAGCTGTAGGTCACCTGTGCTGCGGAAGTGCTCAAAGACCAACACAGAGTCACTGTGGTGTAATTATGTGCTTAAAGCACAAGAAAACAGACTTAAAGCTTTAAAATAAAGCTCCCACCTTTGTGGACTGATTGATGCTTGTGTATATCTGTACAGTCAGAGCAGCATAATGGGCAATTTCAAAATGTAGCCGACTGTAAAAGATGTAAAGGAATGCCACCATGATCTCAAACTTCAGATCAGTAAAGGTACAGTGGCTTGCAAGAATATTCATCCCCTTGGAATTGTTCCTAAATTTTGCATTACAAACTTGCCTTGACTGTTTTTTTCAAGCAATGGACTTACACAAAATAGTCCTAAACAGTCCAAAATAGAACAGAAAAAATAGAATACATATTTCCCCTTAAAACCCTCCAGTGTTGCTATATCACTATGCTTAGGGTCATGGAAGGTGAACCTCTGTCCCAGTCCCAAATCCCTGTTATAAAACTGAAACAGGTTTTCTTCAAGAGTCTCACTGTATTTCACACCATCCGTCATTCCTTCAGTTCTGACCAGTCTTCCAGTACCTGCCAATCAAAAAAATCCCCATAGCTTGATGTTGCCACCACCATGCTTCACAGTGGGGATAAGATGTGTTGGGTTGTTGATATCGTGCTTTCCTTGGCGGACAAAATGTTCAGTTTTAGTCTCATCTGACCAGAGGACATTCTTCCATATCTTTGAAGAATCTCCCACATGGCTTTTGCTAATTCTAAACATGCTTTCTTCTGCTTCTTTTTAATGTAAGCAAGTTGTTTTCCATGGCCACTCTTCCATAAAGCCCAGCTCTGTGCAGTGTCCAGCTTCTAGTGGTCCTATGGACAGATACAGCAGTCTCTGCTGTGGAGCTTTCCAGCTCCTTCAGGTCTGTGAGTTCTGGTGGATGGCCCTCTTGAGGCAGATTTGTTATGGTGCCATATTCTTCCCATTCAGTGATGATGGATTTAACGGTGCACTGTTTCAGATATTTTTTATAACCCAACCCTAAGTTTCACTTCTCCACAGCTTTGCACCTGACCTGTCTGGAGAGCTCCCTGGTCTTCATGCTTGGTTTTGCCTCTAGATTAGTAGTGATGCAAACTCTGGGGACTTTTAGAACAAGTGTATATACACTTAGATCATGTGACACATGGATTGCACACAGATGGAGCTTATTTAACTAATTATGTGACTTCTGAAGGTAATTGGTAGCACCAGATCTTACCCAGGGGCTTCATAGGTTTTTTTCATTTCACTGCTCTGATTTGGACTCAGTTTACATTACTGGGGGGGTACAAGTCCCGCTCACTATGCAGGGTTGCGTCAGGAAGGGCATCTGGTGTAAAACCCCTGCAAAATTACCGTTGTGGCGACCCCTTGGTGGAGAATGAAAGGTACATAAAGGTACATAAATATGGCGCGAACAGTTTTCCAGACCACTCTAAATGCAGACAATGAAAGGAAACATAAAGTTCTACATATTCTGTTACATTCTGTTTATTATTATTGCTATTATGTGCAAAAATCTTTCATTTACCTCTTTGGTCAGTTAAAGAAGAAAAAGCTATACATTTCACATTGATCTTGAGTGTTTGGTGCTAGTGGGTATCCATCTTACAGATATAATTCCTAGTCAGCACAACAATCATCACAAGAGTGCTCTCAGCATTCTGCCCATGACGTCTGCTTTGACCAGCTGTGTTATAGTTTTGTGTCCATTGCAGTGAAGTGCACAGATGGGAGGAGACCCACAAAAAGGTGGGAGGTTTGTCCAAATGAGGCAGCAGAATGAGTTATCAGGACTTTGTGGGAAAATGAGATCCAAATTGGCTTCCTGTTTATAATAATAATATTAATAGGGTATTATGTTAAAAAAAAACTAATATCAATTTTCAGGTCATAGAGTCAATGGTCCAGGTCATATGGGGTTGTCAATAAAACATATCGTTGCCACCATAGGCATTGACTGGGCTTCTGGATCCTTGCCAATACTTGGATGGTTAATCACTAGGATGGGGAAAAGAATGGAGAACATTTTAGAGATCATGAGGTCAAAGGTTGAGGTCACAGGTGGCAGTCAGTGCTAGAAGGGAGAGCAAGTGATCTTTTAACCAGATGGTTGGTGGTTCAATCCTGGGTGCTCCAGTCTACACGTGGAAGTGTCCTTGGGTCAAGACACTGAACCCTAAATTTCTCCGATGTATCCATCAGAGTGTGGGTGTGTGATAGGTGAATGCTCTTAAAGGCACAGAATAAATCATTGTATGAATGGGTGAATGAGGTCTGCAGTAAAAACTGCTTTGAGCATTACGTAAAGTAGAAAAGTGTAAGTACCAGTCTAGTTACTACCAGGAGACAATTGCAGGAGCTGATTGGTCTCCTGGATCCTTGCCAACACTTATATGGTTGCCACCAATGCCAGTGAATGTCTTGCATGCATCTTTGTGACTCTAGCGGCATCTGTTAGAATGGCAGCATTGGATACTCAAGCATATCAAGCAGCAGAAGGGACAGTAACAGACGTCAGTGACAGTTGTTTTAAAGCTGCAATATGCTCAACTTTACTGGCTGCTTTTATTAGCCTGGTAGCTATGCTAGCTCCTTTGCATTACATTTGTAACACCATCTCCTCAACCCCAGCGCCCACATCATTTCAATCCAGTTGCTGAGAAATCAGGGAAAGTAGATAAATTACAAGATTTGGTTTGGCCTCCTTACATCATTAAATTCCTCGTCACCACAGTCCATCCAGCCAGTAGGCTTTTCAAAGTCATTTTTAATGCAAAGAAAGTAATTTTCAGAAAAAAAACCCCAAACTGCAGGAGAGAGAAAAAGTTAATGACATGCAGTAGTGACATATAAATGTATCTAGAGCTGAAAAGAAGTGCTCAGTGCATAACGGGAAGTCCCCTAGCAGCCTGATCCTGTCGCAGTATAACTAAGAGATATTTTAAGGGTCACCTGATCCAGCCATAACTATAAGCTTTATCAAAAAGTAAAGTTTGAAGCTTAATCTTAAAAATAGAGAAGGTGCCTGGCTCCTGAATCAAAAGTGGAAACTGGTAAGCCAACTGCTGCAATTGGCTGAGATTTAAGGTGAAAGCCTGGAAAGGAAAGATTAACATAAAGAGAAATGTAAGACAGAGAGGGGCATTTGGCCTGCAGGTAGGGACAGTAACCACTGACCGGGAACACTGCAGCTCCAGGACCGGAGAAATCTGCAGCAAGGCAACCATGAGTTTACCTTAATACCTTTTATTCACTATATTCAGTTTATTACTGTTAGATTTGTTTTTATCAAATACTACAAGCATTTTCTCATCCATGTTTGAAAGATCAGTTTATATCAGCTGTTACAACTTCCCTCTGTTCTGTCAGTAGAGCCACAATCTTGATGTTTGCATTATTTTTTAGCACTTTCAGTTCCAAAAAATATTTGGACGAAACTATTTTTTAATGTGATCGCATACTTTTCACTATTTAGTGAACATACGGTCTTAAATTTTATCAAAGCAGCCTTTAAAAAATATCTTAAATTTAAATTCACATTCCTTAAACCTGCAGAGATTGGGTTCGGCCCAGTGCCACGGTGTCATGTAATATCGATGGAATGTGATCTTTGTTCCCTTACCTGGACAAAAAATGTCCTTTTTTTATGATTCAGCAAGTTTTTGAAAGTCATGTATTTCAGTTGGAAGTATGTTTTGTGCCTGTACCACACAGAGAAGTCATTGCTCAGGCAACAACACATTGTACTTAAAATCCAGCCCAGTATAATGAAATAGGGTATGAGTGGCTCACCAAGTCATTTTGCAGGTTATAATATTGCATATTTTCTTTTTTTCTGTTTGCTTTTCTCATTTCATTTCACATCATGAACAACACAATAAACATGACCTCATCCCTGACCTGCACATTAACATGTAAAAAGTCTAAAATGAACAGACACGGCACACAAAATGTGCCTGAAGTGGTATGGTATTTATACAGAATCTGATATCATCGTACAGCCGGAACCACAATCTTTTTCTGAAACCCAACCTAGCGGTTTTTGTTGCCCAAACTGAATGACTTAAAGCCAAAGTAAACAGTGAGTAAAAGCAAAAAAAGAAAACATATACAAATGTAAGTATAAAAATATAGGTTCCAAGTGGGATTTGAACTGTAGGACCCTACAGGACTCATAAGTATTTAAAATGTGGGAAACACGGTGTTGGGGGGGTTCATGCATCTAGCACATCACATTATAAATCTACAGCACAGATACCTAATGGTATAAAGAAGTCTTTTAGCAAAATAATCTTAACTGAAAAAAGAATGAAATAGTTTTAAAGTCAAAAGTCAGTGCTTGGTATCTACATATCTTGTAGACGATAAATCAATAACAACACTGAGCAGCCTTGTACTCTAACTGCTCTGAAGTCATATTTCCTTCCTTCTGCATATCTTTGTGGGAAAAACATCTAATCTCCTACATCATTTTTTCCTGCTAAAGTTTATTTTTCTGGCACCCTGCCCTTCACCATCACCACAGAGATTCTGACAGGAAATGGTGAGGTGCACAGAGAGGGCATGGAGCAAAGGCCACTGGCCACACCTAAAGCAGGTAATTACAGTTCATGGAATAGTTCATGTCGACAACAGATCAAAAGGTTTTTGATTGATTTTCATTTCTTACTTGCGCATAAATATGACTAACATTACCGCACACGTCATGTAAAAAAGAATATTTTCACAGGACTCTATGCAGCCCTGTGTAAAAAGTGCACTCTTGCTGCTTCCATAGGGAATAAGAGGGTAAGTAGCAGACACATGCTGCTAATCAAATTCACTTGATTAATCAATTATCAGCCAGTGTGAGCAGCTCAAAGAAAGCAGAAATTTGGGGCATTTGATGGTCTGGACCATGCAGGTGTGTTAACACAGTGCCACATTCTTTCCAGAGCCCCAGCAAATGCAGCCCAAGGTCAGACCATGCAAAGCTTAGAGAAATTGTATCTCAGATTCTACAGGCCTCAGTTAGCATGTTTAAGTTCATGACAGTACATTTAGAAAAAGACTGAATAAGTAATGCTTGTTTGGAAGAGAGGGAGAGGCTCTTCTGTCTTTAAAGAATGTGGCAGCACACCTTAGGGTTTTAAAGTTGTATCTGAACAAACCACAAGACCTTTAGAACAATATCTAATGTACAGTTGAGACCAAAGTGGAGATGTTTGGCCTTAATGCACAGCACTTGGTTTGGTTAAAACCAAGCAGCATATCAGCACAAACCACCTCATACCAACTGTCAAGCACAGTGGTGGAGGGGTGATGATTTGGGCTTGTTTTGCAGCCACAGGACCTGGGCTGTGGAGTTGACCACAAACTGCCATGTGTCTGACAGCTAAAGCTTGGCTGAACTTGGATGACACAACGGGACAATAATCCCAAGCATAGCAACAAATCTACTATAGCATTACTAAAAAAGAAAAGAATCACGGTGTTGCAATGGCCCAGTCAAAGTCCAGACCTCAACCTGACTGAAATGCAAGAAGATTCACCCTGTAGATTGATGCCATCAGTTTGGACAAACAGACTCAAACACTAGCCTTCTTGTGACGTCATTTCTGAATTAAGGATAACGCAAACAGCTATAAACCCAAAGAAAATGAAGTTTGGATGAAGAAGAAGAAGCAGGATAATCACTTTCACTCTGCAAACGTAGAAAAATATGCACTGTCCCGATCTTGGTAAATGGCAGGTATTATGCCCAGTGTTAGATTGTATGAGTATTAAAATCAGCTAGCTAGTCTTTAGCACAATCCAAAACGGCGAACATTAATCATCAGCTATAATCTGTTGCTTTTGTGGTATAAAAACTGAACTTCTATTTCCTAAGTTTATTCTGTTCATTTGCATTTCTAGTTCCTAGATGATATCACCACACAAGAACCTCTTAACTGGTTGTACTGGTGAATGCTGTTCTGGAAGACTCCATTTCATTCTTTGGTGGCCTTGCAGGTTTTCCAGAAAATCACCTCAAAAAGTTTATTTAAAGGGATTAGAGATTACAGAAAATGTAAATATTGAAACGCTTTTTTAACCATTCAGCTTGTATCTATGCTTATGTCCACTGTAGGCTTAATAATTGCTTGTTGTATGCTCACTGTGACTTTCTGCTCTCTGGCTGGTATAAGCTTTCTCTTCATGTTGGAAATCTGCTTCACTGCCTGCCGTCTCTTTCTCTCTCGCCAACTGTGTTTGCACAGAGATGGAGAGCAGCTGTTACACCTACTGTCAGCACTTATTCCTTTGCGCCACACAATTAGTGTCATAGTAAATGGACAGCACTGCAATAATCAAGTGCAACATTTCCCCCACCACAAAACTGAGCGTGATTTCTTTTTGGGAGTTGGTTCTCGTGGTGATAAGAGTCAATCTCCAGCTGTCTGATTCACCAGAAAACCTGTCACTCCAACATCTATTTTGCCAGCACCATTTCTTCTTCTTTGTCTGATGGACTCAGGGCACACATGACTCACTACACCACCTTATACTACAAATTGGTATTGCACCAAACTGCAGGCCAGAATTCTCATTTGATGAATTTTCAGTTTAAAAAAGCAAATACAAAGATTTTGAATCAAACATCATAGCGGTAGTCTTTCTGGATCCTGCTGATCTCATTAATAACATTAATTAATTTTGAAAGTCTCTAAAACCAGCCACAGGGGCCCACAAGCCAGTGTAGTCCTAGTGCCGGTCCCAAGCCCGGGTAAATGGTGAGGGTTACGTCAGGAAGGGCATCCGGCATAAAAACTTTGCCAAATCAAATGTGCGGATTCATAACACGACTTCCATACCGGATCGGTCGTAGCCCGGGTTAACCAACCACCTCCGGTGCCGTTAGCCAGCAGGTTGCCGGTGGAAACTATGCTACTGCTGGCCGAAGACCAAGGAGGGGGAGAGGGGGAAAGCGTGTTAGGAGGCAGAGAGAGAGAAGGAAAGGTAGGAGGGTGGAGGTGAGAGTAGGAACTTTAAATGTAGGGACTATGACTGATAAAGGGAGAGAGCTGCTGATATGATGGAGAGAAGGAAGG
>VUQH01060198.1:0-10606 GCA_015106775.1 Etroplus canarensis | reverse complement strand
GTTTTATATATTTCTGTGTGTGTGTGTGTGTGTGTGTGTGTGTGTGTGTGTGTGTGTGTGTGTGTGTGTGTGTGTGTGTGTGTGTGTGTGTCCTTCAAATGTGTGTGTGTGTATAAATAAGAGAGCGGCATCAAAATGAGGAGTGAAGGGTACAGAAGTAGAGACTGACGTTTCTTCTATATTTTAATATAGGTATGCAGTCTGTGTTTATGTATTTAATTTAGACGAGAAGTAATTGATATTAGGTCTGAACACAGATTTCTTGAAACTTAACTCTTGGGACAATCGCAGTTTTTTTTTTTTGCTGCAGTAAATGGCCACAGTGGATTTTAAACCAAACAGACAAAAAAGGTGATTGAAGCACAGACTATCGGCTTGAATTCAAGGGGTTTGAAAAAAGTATTGCATTTACTGTTTCAGAATTACAGCCATTTTTAAACATAGTAGTCCATTTTAGAAGCTCAAAAGTAATGGCAGAGTTGACTGACAAGTAGTTTCATGGCCAGGTGAGGCCTGTTCCTTTGTTGCTCCATGACAGACTAAGCAAATAAAAGATCTGGAGTCAATTCAAGGGTAAATTTGGCATCTGATAGCTGTTGAGGGAAACTCTCAAAATGAGGCTGAAAGAGATGTTGGTGCAAGTGAAGGAGAGCCATTGTTAGGCTGAAAAACCAAAATAAATCTATCAGAAAGACAGCAGAAACTTTAGGAGCGGCCAAAACAACAATCAGGAGCATTCTTCAAAAGAAAAATGGATTGACTAGCTCAGCAACACCAAAATTCCCCAAAGACCACAGAAGACAGCTAAAGTGCATAGACCGCATAACTCTCAAAAAATACCAAGACAAGTCAGGAACACCTTCAAGGAGGTAGATACATCATTGTCAGAGTCTGAAATCATAAAAATGCCTTCATGAATGTAAATACAAATGGTTTGGACCTTGCTACACACAAGCCTTTTCAGTTCTGGAAATATTTTCTTTTTTTTTTGGCAAATGAAACCACGATTAACTTGTATCACAATGACTGGAAGAGAAAAGTATGGAGAAGGAAAGGAAGCGCTCATGAGCTGAAGCATACTACACCATATTTCAAACATGGGTGAGTCAATGTTATGGCATAGGCATGTATGCCTGCCAGTGGAGCTGTTTGTTGATGAAATGACTGATAGAAGTAGCAGGATGAATTCTGACATGTACAGGGCTATACTACACCATTCAGCCAAATGCTGGGGAAAAAAGCATATTGCAAAAGCAACCCAAGAGTATCTCAAGGCAAAGAAATGGGATTTTCTTCAATAACCAAGTCAGTCAGAACAGCTTTCTCAGCTACTGAAGACAAAACTGACGACGGAGAGACCCATAAACAAGCAGCAACTGAATGTGGCTGCGATAAAGGCCTGGCAGAGCATCTCAAGGGAGGAAAAGCCACATTTCCTGATGCCCATAAGTAGTAGACATTAAATAGTCATTGACTGCGAGGGATCCATCCATATATTTTCTTTCACTTGTTGTGGAGCCTATCCCAGCTGGCCTAGGGCTATAGGTAGGATACATCCTTTACAGGTCACCTGTAGATTGCAGGCAAAAACAGTCCATATGTTTGTACTTAGTTTGTCCCATTACTTTTGAACCTCTGAAAATTGGGGACTACATATAAAAATGGATGTAATTCTTGAACAGTTAATGCAATTTTTAATAATAAAACCCCTTGAATTAAAGCTGAATGACGAGTGGTCTTCATTACTTTAGAGGGTACCACCCCAGCGACAAGCCGTTGTACCTCTTAAAGTGCCATAAGGTACTTTATTTTCTCAGAGCACACAGAGATGAATGTCAAAAAGTAAACAAGGAATACACTCAGGAAATAAGAGGCGAGAGATTTGATTACAATGTGTGAGGAAATCATCTTGTTTGTGTTTTCACCACTGTGCCTTTGGTTATAATTAGGACAAATAAGCCATGCACAGACGTGTGTGTGTATACACACACACACACACACACACACACATGCACAAATATATTTGTAAGTGATCTACAGAGTGGATAATTCCACAGTTAAAAATACCCCAGTAAACAAATGAAACTGCATCAGACCATGCTTGGCAATAACAAGAAACACTATCCCTTCTTATTAATGTTTTGTTTCCCAAAATGCCAAATTCACACTGTAATAAAAAATAATAATAAGCAATACCAGCTGCTAGCTGCATGGTTGCTAATTTCAGGCCAGCGTGGCGTCACAAGTGCTGAAATGTGTTTGAACCAGGGCCACAAAATGGCTTCCTTGATCTAAACGGAATTGCTTTAAATGGGAGTTAAAGATTTTTAGAGGGAGATTTTTTTAGGGATCAGCTGCATCCCTTTAATTAACTGTTTACCAGGGGATAGAAAACCGACCGGTAAAATGCTGTGAAAAACAGGATTTGAAACCTTTAGAAGTGGCTTTAAGGCATTTGTTAGGCTCTGTCTTGTCCATCGCCAGAAAGAAGCTGTGCTGTCTGTCTGGGGGAATTAAAGTGAGCCAGTTTAATCAATCACAGCAAATATCATTCTCCATGCAAGCATATCGGAGCTTGACCTTGGTCTTGTACAAGTGGGAAGCCAGCCAAAGAAAAAAAAGAAAAGAAAGAGGCTTCCACTATAACTTGCAGTACGGAAATTTATTTGAATACGAGACATTGCGGTGGGGTAATGTCAAACAATCATCCTGCAGTCAAAGCAGCACCAAAGGGGAAATGGGTTTAATGTTCCAGACTTCAATTTAAAGTCAGCAATCCGGTTTAGCTTCAGCATTTTGTCATTTATAGCTTTTTTCACAGGGAAAGTACAGAACAGGAAGGATGTGAGAGGAAATAAGAGCCGAATTCCCTCCCAGTACAGTTGCTGTACATGGACAGTTTCCCCAGGCAAGCATGTGAGTCAGCTCAGTGACTGGGGGCAACCCTGAGGATGAGTTTTTGTTCACTGTTACTTGTGATGATGTGGTTCCCTCAATCCTTATATGACTTTAAATTATTCAGTAACAACACCAGCTGTCTTCTCTTATAACTCAATATCTACTTTTTTATTTAAAAAAAAAAAAAAAGAAATATAATAATTTTGCAGGCTGAGCAGACTCAGTTATATTATATACATGTATCCTGCTGGAAGCAGCCAGTAGAAGATGGGCATGCTATGTGGTCATAAAATGGTGGACATAGTCAGCAACAATACTCAGGTTGGCTCTGGTGTTTAAATGGTGGCCACAGTGCATAAAGAAAATCTCTCTCACACCTTTACACCACCACTGCCACTAAAATTAGCCTGAACTGCTGATACACAGCAGAAATGACCAATGTATTCAGGTTGTTTATGCCAAATTCTGACCTTACCATCTAAATGACACAGTAGAAGTCAAGACTCAGACATTCCTTTATTGTCCAGTTTTGGTGAGCCCGTGCAAACTGTTGCCCAGCTTTCCCGTTCTTAGCTGACAGGAGTGGCACCTGGTGTGGTCTTCTGCTGCTGTAGCCCATTTAAGATTTAAATGTTGTGCATTTAGAGATGCTCTTCTGCATACCTTGGCTATAACAAGTAGTTATTTGAGTTGCATTCCTGTTGCATTCCTATTAGTTCAAAGCAGTCCTATTAGTTCAAAGCAGTCAGGCCATTTTCCTCTGACCTCTGGCATCAACAAGGTGTTTTCTCCCAGAGAACTGCTGCTCCTCAGATATTTTCTCTTTTTTAGACCAATTCTCTGTAAACCCTAGAGATGGTTGTGCAGGAAAACCCCAGTAAGATGAGCAGTTTCTGAAATACTCTGACCAGTCCATCTGGTACCAGCATCTATGCCATGTTTAGAGTCACTTAAATCACCTTTCTTCCCAGTTCTGCTTGGTTTGATTTGAAGGTGTTGAGATTATTGCTGGGAGTGACCAGGATGGACAGGATTAGAAATGAGTGCATCAGAAGGACAGCTCAGGTTGAGAAGTTTGGAGACAAAGTCAGAGAGGCAAGGGTGAGCTGGTTTGGACATGTACAGAGGAGGGATAGTGGATATATTGGACAAAGGATGGTGAAGCTGTGAAGGAGGACATGTAGAGGGTTGGTGTGAGGGAAGAGGATGCAAAGGATAGGGTGAGATGGAGGCGGATGATCCACTGTGGCGACCCCTAATGGGAGCAGCTGAAAGAAGAAGAAGATTGTATATTCGTTAGTGATTACTTATATTGCTGTTTTGGGGTTTGTTCCTAACCCTAACAAGTAGTTAGTAAAAGCAAAAATAAGTTATGGTATGAACAAATATTCTGAACATCATTTTGAGTAGCCATCCATTATGTTTATAGATGGTTTACAGGCTGACTATTAATCATTGAGTAACCATTACAAGTGTGTTAACAACAACAAGCGTTACCCACAATTATTTCATTATCATTTTCATTTATTAATGATTGCGATTACAAAGCTCTACTCAGTGTGTTACTCTGATTTTGTAGAAAAATGTGCAACTTCCAAAGCTCTTTGGTGAAAATAGCTAGCCAGGAGTTAGTAACATTTATTGGGTTGAATGGGTGCTGAAATATTATATAGTGGGATTCCATGTGAAAAGCAAACAGTCAGCCAATGGCACGTGTTAGATGGTTACCTGATTTTATTAACAGGGTACTTATTGCTTACTATTATTTCCATCTCTTTATTTTTATTCCTGGACGCTACTAGAGTGACTTCTCATGATTCACTCCTACTATCTGATTCAAGCTGTCTGATGCAAACTGACTGCTCTCCTTGAGTAAGATTATTCAGTGTTGAAAAAGTAATTTGAAACTTTTTTAAAAATTAAAAACCAAGAAAGTGTTTCTGTGTGGGTTTTCTTGTGGTACTCCAGCTTGCTCTCACAGGTTAAATAGTGATTATAAATTGCCAGTAGGTATGAATGTGAGCATAAAATGATGTTTTCTGCCTGTGTTGGACAAGTGATTATTTTTTCTTTCTATATTTTTATTCTTCAACTGTACTAGAATAGCTTTGTATGATTAGCTGTACTAAATAATCCTCATGTGTACTGAGCTGTTTTAGCTCTCTTTCCTTTCACTTAAGATAACTGTTTAATACTTGGCTCCCCCATGTAAACTCATCTGCAGGTGGATGGGGCTGAGGGCCTTAGATGACCATATTTGGGATATCTGTCCTCAATGACATCACACAGAGCCAAGAATAGAAAAAAAAAATCTGACATGGAATTTGAAGTCTGATTTTTTTTGGTAATATGGATCACTTGCACATATAATGACCTCCTTATTTAAATCTTTTCAGTAAAGGCATCCACCACTGCAACAATTTGTCTACCACAGTAAATAAGGAAAACATAATAGATATTTATTGTCATTGTGGTGTTTATATGGGAACACAAAAAACAAAATTCATGGTGGCAACATGCAGAGAGATTAAAGACTGTTATTTGTCTGTCATTTCATTGTAGCACAACCTCACAAGAAAACCTACAAATAGTTGCTGATTTTTGAGGAAGGTTAAAAGTGTGTGTAAAATGCCTCACATTTGCAGAAAGGTAGTGGTGACAACACAGCTCTTTAATACTCAAAACTTTAACATCTATTGTAAAATGATGCACAACAGAGATTCCATTTAAACATGCTATTTTACCGTCGAACATGAGTAAAAGAGAAATGGTTCGCTTTATGTTGATACTTCTGATTTGCACAATACTTTCTCAGAATGCCATTATCTAACTTTTAAAGGCATCATTGCATCACAAAAACTGTTGGTAGATGCATTAGCTAAGACTTAAGATTTTTGCAGATATATTTATTTTAAAGCTTTGTTTTTCCTACAGATTACTTGTGAGTCCAACAGTAATGTGTTTTTCACTGGCTTTTCTGTTTTTCTTCCTTTTGATGAACACTTTTCTGTGTTTGTTCAGTGATGCAGCTGCTCATTATCACTCACTTTCATTTTCTGTTTACTCTCAACAAAGCAGACCATTGTGAGAGAAGTTTAGATCAGAAAAGTGCGGAAGAATAAATGGAGAAGCTGTTGTCAACTGGTTATGAACAGTTTGGTCTATACGTTTTGGGACGATGACACATCTTTTGTAATTTTGCCTCTGTACACCACCACAACGGGGTTTAAGTCAGACATTCACAATGCGATTAAGCTTTAATTCAGGGAGTTTAACAAAAGAACCACATTAACTGTTCAGGAATTAGAGCCGTTTTTGTGAATAGTCGCCCCTTTTTAAGAGGCTAAAATGTAATGACAAAAACTCATGTAATTTTAGATATAAGGATTGTTTTAATACTTGGATGAAAATCCTTGCAGTCAATGACTGTATTAAGTTTAGAACCTATGGACATCACCAAAGGCTATGTTTCCTCTTTGAGATGCTCTGCCAGGACTTTACCGCAGCTGCCCTAAGTTGCTGCTTGACCATGGGTCTCTTTTGGCTTCAGTTTCGTCTTCTTTTGTTTTTTAACTGAAAAGTTGCTCTATAGGGTTAAGATCAGATGATGGAAGAATAACTCTATTCTTTGCCTTAAGAAACTCTTGGTTTGCTTTTGCAGTATGCTTTGGGTCATTATCCATACACACTGTGAAGCATGGTCTGATTGCTTTTGCAGCATTGTGCATTTTTGAATCTAAGCAGAGAGTTTAGCCCTGTACACTTAAGAATTCATCCTGCTGCTTCTATCAGCAGTCACATCATCAATGAACACTAGTGACTCAGTTCCACTGGCAGCCATACGTGCCCATGCCATAACATATCCCTCCACCAAGTTTGACAGGCGATGTGGTATGCTTCAGCTCATGAACTCTTCCTTTCCTTCTCCATACTTCTCTCTCCATCATTCTGGTACAGATTATTTTTGGTTTCATCTGTTCAAAGAATTACTTTTTTCCAGAACTGGGTAGACTTGTTCTGGAGTTGATTATAAACTTTGACAATTATACCACCTGCTTCTTTGAGAGTAGTCTTGACTTGACTAGATGAAGGGGTTTTTCTTAACCAAGGAAGGAAATCTGTGAAAATGTTTTAGATTTGTTTTTTTTTTGCTATCTGTCTGATAGGAAATAAATAAATTAATTAAACCTAATAGTTCAATTCTGGCACAAATTCACAACAAAAGTCACCTCAAGGTGCTTTACACTGTAGGGTAAAGACCCTGCAGTATTAAAGAGAAAACCTCCAACAATAAGATGATTCCCGATAAGCAAGCACTAGGTGACTGCTTCAACCAGCTGGGGCTGAAGGGAAAGAGAAAATAGAAGGGAGAGAAAGAAAGATATCCATCTTAACTTGCATCAGCATCTCTATGGACCTCATATTGAGCGTTTCAGTTAACAGCTACCAAATGGAAGTTCAATATTCATAATCAACTTCAAATCTTTTATTTGTTTAGCTTTTTATGCGATAATGAGTGAACAGGTCTCACTTGGCCATGAAACAGCTTGTCAGTCATTTGTCTTCATTCTTTTGAGCCTCTGAAACTGTGGGCTTTGTATTAAACTGGCTGTATCTTTTGTTAAACCCCTTTAAATAAAGCTTTAAGCCAGCATTTTGATCACAATGTGACTGTTTGCTTAAAATCAACTTGTGGTATGTATAGGCAAATTTACAAAAAAGAAATGTAATGTCCCAAAACTTATGGACCTTATTGGCTTCAATACTGAAGACTATTAGTTGTAGAGAGAAGCAGTACTTATATATTCTTAAAAGCAAAATGCCACCAATGGCTGCTTTTGCAATGAAATGGAAAGATAAGAAGTTCTGGACAGCCTCATCCTAGATGTTGTAACAGCTATCCTGGTGAACAGTGGAAAACATATTATTTCACAATAACGGCTATAAAAATGTAAGATGTCTATCAGGGTTCCTGCACTGTTTTAGAAGTCAAAATTTAAGTGTGTAAAGATAACGCTGAACTACCGGTTTGACATTCAACAGTGCAGTAATCCCTACAATGGACAGTATTTGGTGCTTTCCTTTGCCGCACGTGACAGTGAAGTGAATCTCTTTGATTTTTGGACTGTTGGTCAGCTTGAACAAGAAATCTGAAATTATTACTAATTAATTAATATATATTAATATATTAATATAACTAATTGCTGTAATTTCTGCACTGTCCTCATGACAAGTCAGCAGACTGCTGGTTGTGAAATCTTGTTTATTTTAAGAGAAAAGCTGCATCATAAATTTAGCTTGTGTATCTTATTAGCCCGTTATAGATGAACCAATTTAGACTTTTAGAGCTGAATAGAGTTTGTTGTTTCTGGTCATTTGGTCACAGTGATTTTCTTTCTTGTGATGCATATAGAGTTATATTTATGTGCCTACAAGCAGTGGTTAATAATGGTTAATAAGCTTAAGGAGGGCAGTCAGTGGAAGTAGAAGTGCATTTTTGTGTTTTAATAGCTTTATGGATAATATTGGACTTTGTGGATGCTTTTTATTCACAAGAGGAATGTGGATTAGAGTAAAGGAATGTGTCAACGTGAAGCTGGCGCTTTGCACTGACTTAGTATTCTACACTGTTAGGCTGTGTTTATGATGTAAAAACTGTTGACACTGAGTTTAAAAGAAAGAACCAGACAGATAACCACAGCTGTGATATACAGTTATGTGGAGGGGGAAAAAAACAAATCAAGGGGCCCTGTGCAGTCCTGTAAAAAACAAAAGGACACCCTTACTGCTTCCATAAGAATGAAGAGGTTAAGTGACAGCCAAGTGCTGCAAATTCAATGCACCATCAACAAGTGTGACCACCTTCTTTGAAAGCAGACATTTGGCCAGTTTGCCTGTCCTGAACATTCAGGTGTATATTAACACAAAGCCATAATCTTCCCAGGAGTGGACACCCCAGCAAATTCACCCAGAGGTCAGACCGTGCAATGCTCAGAAATATTGCAAAAAATACCCCAAGAACTACACCTCAGTGTCTAGAGGCCTCAGTTAGCATGTTACATGTTAAAGTTCATGACAGTACAATTGGAAAATGGGTGAACAAGCATGGCAAGCCACAAAAAACACAAAACATCCGGAACAGTTTTCATTAGATAAATGAGACCAACAAGGAGCTGTTTGGTGACTGCACGGTGCTACATTTTGCAAAAACCAAGCCCAGCACAAACAGATCATATCAGCGTTCAAGCATGGTGGTGGAGGGGTGATGATTTGGGCTTGTTTTAAATTTATAGGACCTGGGTACCTTACAATCATTTCACCAACCACGAACTCTTCTGTGCATCAACTCTACAATCAAATGTCAAGCCATCTGTCCAGATTAAACTTGTCTTGGATCAATTAGTTTTGGTGTTTGGAACTAACCAAAAAAGCCAAAAAAAAAGTCTGAAATAATGCATTGATAATTGTTGTACCACATGGGAAACAAACCCCAGTTTCCTAAGTGAAAGTCCTTCTACTTTGGACCAATGTACTGACAGAGATTACACATTTTCTTACTAGGCCAGGTTGTAAAAGTGCATATAATCGCTGTAGGTCTAAACATTCTGGTGTTTGTTCAGCAATCAATACATACTGATCTTTCCACAGATGAGTCACACAAACTTCTGTTTCTCTGCCATCTAAGAAGGTAATGATGTCATGCTCATTTCCTTGTTAAACAACTGTCACTGTCCTCGGCTGTACTTTCTGGTTGTAAAGTTGTTAAGAAAGTACAAACAACATTAAATATATTTCCCTTGCATTCTGTTCCAGGGCCACTGCCGTTCTGATTGTGTCATCTACAAAACATTGTAACTATGATACAGTTTTGTGTTTTGTTAGCTTTAAGTAATCAGGAATATTTATTCTGCTGTAAAGCTGAAAAACTGCTTTAACAGAAAGATTCATAAAAAACCAAACAACATCTCAAAATCGAAGGCCTTTTTCTGAAAATTCTACTGTTTCAGTTAAGCAACAGTTCGTTCCTTTGGGTGTCTTAGTGGTGCCAGACAGTGGTATGGTGTTCACAGTGCCTTTAATGCCTATAAATATTCTATTCGCACAAAAAAAAACAGCATCAGGAAGTTTGAAGATGGAGCACCTGATTTCTTTGACCGATATAAAATTTGAACTGATTAGAACTATGGCTTCAAAGGTTTGATCTGAGTGAAGTGCTGCTCTTTAAAGCAGTGTGATAGCTGTTACTCATCGTTATAAACTTAAAATTATCATCAAAGCCTGCAGCTGCCCTTGGCTTCACAGCAACTTTCAGTTCATTGTCAGTATCACCACTATCATGCTGTCATTCGTGGCTGCAGCAGATTACTGTTTCCACAGAAAAAGCTTTTAAAACAACAGACTGTATATAAAGGATGGACACAGCCACCTTGATATTACTCGGTTAGCAAGGTTCAGTTATGAAGCCTCAAAGTGATTGTTTTCACATTCACCATTAAAAAACCAACATCACAAGTAAGGTTGGATTTGACAGACAGAAGGACACTACACGTAATACCTTGTCAATCACAAGGTCGACCTGCTTTAAAAGCATACTGTGCTTTATCATTTTTCTGGATGCACATGGGAAACATAATTAGCAAACTGAACTTCATTTTGTACCCAACATCAGCTCCGCAACAACGTGCACAACAAAAACACTAGCTAAAAA
>VUQH01060191.1:5395-23278 GCA_015106775.1 Etroplus canarensis | reverse complement strand
CATATGGCTCAATACATGAGCGGGGTGCAGAAAGGAAGAGCGCAGTCCTAGGAACAGCTAAGATACTGCTCGGGACCCTCAAGCTCCCAGGCCTCTGGTAGAGAACCCAAGCTTGAAGGATAGACCGCCTGCAGGGGGCGAGAGGGGATTTTTTTTTTAATATATATATACACATATAATACTGTATATGATGTTTGCAGATGACATTGTAATCTTTAGTGAGAATAGGGAGGAGGTGGAAGAGAGCCTGGTGAGGTGGAGGTATGCACTGGAGAGAAGAGGAATGAAGGTCAGTAGAAACAAGACAGAGTACATGTGCATAAATGAGAGGGAGGCAGGTGGAACAGTGAAGATGCAAGGAGTAGAGGTGGTGAAGGTGGATGAGTTTAAAAACCTGGAGTCAATCATCCAAAACAATGGACAGAGCACAGGAGAGGTGAAGAAGAGAGTTCAGGCAGGGTGGAATGGGTGGAGATGAGTGTCAGGGGTGCTTTGTGACAGAAGAATAGCAGCAAGAATAGTGAGACCTGCTATGATGTATGGTTTAGAGATAGTGGCACTGATAAAAAGACAGGAAGCAGAGCTGGAGGTGGCAGAATTGAAGAAGTTGAGATTTTCCCTGGGATTGACCAGGATGGACAGGATTAGAAATGAGTTATTTATTTATTTGTTTGTTTGTTAACTAGTCCAATTGCATTGTGTTTATTCAGATTGAGGGAGGATGCAAGGGTATACTGTTTGTGTGTGTGTAGTGGGTATATGTATGTATGTGTATATGTTAAGTGTTTGTGTTTAAGTGAAGTTTGGAGACAAAGTCAGAGAGGCAAGGCTGAGATGGTTTGGACATGTTCAGAGGAGGGATAGTGGATATATTGGACAAAGGATGTTAAATATAGAGCTGCCAGGCAGGAGGAGAAGTCGGACACCACAAAGAAGATTCATGGATGTAGTGAAGGAGGGCATGCAGAGTGTTGGTGTGAGGGAAGAGGATGCAAGGGATAGGGTGAGATGGAGGCAGATGATCTGCTGTGGCGAACCCTAACGAGAGCAGCTGAAAGAAGAAGAAAAAGAATGGACAGGACAACTGATTTCTGTCATAGTTATATATCACCTGAAAAATAAAGTTTTCATAGCACCCTATGTAGCCTTGTGAAAAACTAAACACACCCCATGATTTAGTAGGTTGTAGAACCACCTTTAGCAGCAAAAATTTAAAGTAATCATTTTTCTGGACAACTTTATCAGTCTCACATTGTTGTGGAGGAATTCTGGCACACTCTTTAAAATGCTGCTTCAGTTCACTGAGGTTTGCAACCATTTGCTCATGCACATGCATCATGCATTTCAGCTGGGTTGAGATCTGGACTTTGACTGCCATGGGGATGTGTGGCCCGGGTTCCCGCCCGCCATGGGGGCTGCGGATGACCTGGGTCCTCCGGGCCTGCCTCTGTCTGACTTGCTTCTGGGTAGTACGGGAGTGGCGTATCACCCTCAGTGCTAAGTACATTCTGTGACAAACACACACACTCACACACATTCATACAGTATGTGTATGTTTGTATGATTGTATGTTTGTGTATCATATGTCTGTTTTTCGTTTTTCATTTGCATTATGCTCATTACAGATGCAGTGGTCGGTATCCTAATGTGCACTCTTCTTCTTTTTCTCTCTTTTCTTTTCCCTACCTGTCTGCTCTGGCAATAAATAAATAAAGAAAGAAATGTATCAACAAGAGGAGCCTATAGAGTTTATGGAGCTCCTTTTGGCAAATCAAATATGTTCGGCACAACAAAGCATTCAGACCATGATTCTGCTTGCTAATGCTGCCAGACAGGACAGGTCTTAAAAAAAAGAGAGAGTGTTTTTGAGGTTTTTAGGGCCAAATACAATAACCTCACTCAGAATTTAAAAGTAGAAAGTTACAGGCTATCCAGATCTTTTTTTTCCAAGACATGCCTGTAGTTTCACTAATTGATTTGTGTTATCTGGCTTCATGGATAAATATAGCTGGGTATCATCTGCATAGCAATGAAAATGTATGCAGTGTTTTCTAATAATATTGCCTAAGGGAAGCATGTATAACATAAAGCGTATTAGTCCCAGCACAGAACCCTGTGGAACTTCACGACTAACTTTTGTGTGTGAGGAAGATCCTTCTTTCACATACACAAATTGGAATCTGTTAGCTAAATAAGATTCAAACAAGCATAATGCATTCCTTTTAATACCAACAGAGTATTCTAGCTACTGTAGTAAGATGCTGTGGTCGACTGTGCTTGTTTTAAACCTCAGTGCAGCATTCGATACAGAGACGAGTACACTGTCAGAAGCTATAAGAAGATCATTAGTAACCTTCACTAGTGCTGTTTCTGTGCTATGATGAACTCTAAATCCTGATTGGAACTCTTCGAATAAACTGTTCCATTGAAAGTGATTGCACAGTTGTTCTGAAACAACTACTGCAAGAATTTTTGGAATGAAAGGAAGGTCGGAAATAGGTCTGTAATTAGGAAAGACAGCATGGTCATGCGAAGGCTTTTTAAGTAGTGATGTAGATTAAGTGTAGTTTATATTACCAAATTAGAGCATGATATAAGGAATCAGACTAAACAATATAGTGAGCAGAACACCACTGAATATCACTGTGTCACAACAGGAAGTGCTACCACCAATTCTCTTTTTAGTGGCCTGTTCTCTTTTTCTTGAGAAGAGGCTTTCTCCTGGCAACTCTTCCAAACAATACTTGTTGCTATAATTGTTCAGTCTTTTTCTAATTGTACTGACATGCACTTTAACATTTCAGAATCAGAATCCTTTTTTAGTCCCAGGGGGGAGATTGCTTGGGTTTCAGATGCTCCATTAGGTATAAATAAATAAATACATTCATATGGATATGAAAAAAAGAAAATTAAAATTTACTTTGATAAATGAGGCCTGTAAACGCTGAGATGTATTTGTTGTTGTTGTTTTGTCTAATTTCTTTGAGCAATATGCAGTCTGACCTTGGGGCAAATTTGCTGGGCCATAAATTCCTGTAAAGATTGTGGCATTGTGTTAGAATGAGAGATAAGAGCGATAAGCTTTATTTGTCACCTACACAAATATTCGTAGTACACTGAAATGTGTTTTGGTACCTGCATCAAGCTACAAAGTGACCCAGTAATAAATAGACAATGAGCACACAGATAATATAATAAAATAACACTGTTTTAGAAATGTACAGAATATATAGAAAATATAGAAAATGTAAAAAATGTTAAGTATACTCTGCTTGTTCTATAAAAAAATGTACAGAATATACAGAAAAATGTAGAAAAATGTGTAAAATATACGGTATGTGCAGAGTCCATAAGAAAAATATAAAATATGTTAAGATAATGCCCAGTAAGTGTGCAAATGTGCAGTACTAATTTGAAGCTGAGCAAACAGATGCCTGTGGGAAGAAACTGTTCTTTATACTCTCAGTGGTGGTTTTCAGACAGCAGTGTCAGCCTGATGGTAGCAGCGAAAAAGAAAGTTTGCTGGATGGGAGGGCTGCTTGAGGATTTTTAAAGCCCTTAACCTGCGTTCTTATAGGTAAATGTTCTGTAGGTTAGGAGGGGTGGATCTAATGGTCTACTCAGCTGAATGGACCACCTTTCTAAGGGCCAAAAAGTCTTGCTTAGTGTCTCAATGTCTCTGCACAGGATGCTCTCGAAGACACAACAGTGTGACACTGATTGGATTGTTGACATGGTGTGCACTTAGTTATGTGATTTTAGGAAATGTGTATCTAACCTGCTGCATAATTCACATCCAGTTTTTGGAGAATTGAAACTTTGGTGGTGACAATGAAGAAATGTAACTCTCCCAGAGAGGCTTCACTGGCGCATAATGATATTAGCAGATCCAGCAGCAAGACTCATAATTGCATTCTTACTTTTATAATGAAATATCTCATTGCAGACATTCCGAACCGCTGGTGCAGACAGCTAAATTCACAAGCTTAATAAAAAACTCCAACAGAGGTATCTGTCTCAAATCTGTTTTTGAAAGGTAGACGGCAGTATTATGCTAACAGAATAATGTGATGCATGAGTTTTAGGTGGTCTATCCACTATAGCGCCATTGAGAGTGGAGTCCACGATTAAATATTGACCAGGAGAATTCATCAGAGATTCCCAGGAAACATTATGCTGGTGGATAAATGAAGGCAGAGCCACCCTGTTTAATCAGCAGGGGATAAGCAGATTCCCACATGCTTCACGGAGCGTGTCTTTTCCAAGGAAAGAAACAAGACTGATGGGATTTCCATGTTTTAAATCTCTCACAGAGAGATAAAGGATGGGAGGGGGAGCGGGAAGAACAGACATGATACTTATCTTTCTTTGCGCATCTTAATGAATGTGACCAAGTGTGTGCATTAGCTTGCTTGTGTATGCATGTTTGTGTGTGGCCAAGTAACACTCAACTTACATGCAAACAGGTCCCTGTTTCTCTACGTAGCATGAGCCCTGATCCATGCAATACATTGGTGGACATTCTGCAAAGGAAGCAAAAGAAATTCACCATCACCAAAAATCATATAATGCAGGCAGTATACTGAAATCCTCTCTCTGATTCGTCACTTGCCACTATTTTTTCTCTTCATCTGACAGGAAACAGACATGTTGCTTCTCAAAACATGAAATCAGCGAATTATGTTGTTGGGGAAAAGTTACCCTGCTGAGTTTCATCCATTAACCTCTGCTGAAAGCATCAGCTCACAGTACTTTACAGTTACAGTAGTATCCAAGTACTTAAAAATGCTTTCAGAAATAAAGCAATGCATGTTTATTTTATTTACAAGTAAAGCTCAACTCAATCTAAAACAGCAATTCGCTTTTAGTTCTCTCAGGTTCACATGTGCCAATTACTCAAGGTTCTTGGCAGGTAGGTTGTTCCAATATATCTCAGAGTTTTTCTATGGATTCAAAGTGCATCCAATATTGGCACTCTCTAGAGGCCAGCTCTCATACCGGTTCTTGTGGCTATAAACTTGAATTTTATGTGAGGAAAGAGGCAACATCACAGGGAGTTAAATCTGGCAAAGGCTGGTAGTAAGCAAAGACTGCACTGATATAGCTTAAATACTGCAGTCTGTTCAATTTGCTTGCACATGCATGATAGCATGTGCCACAGTACAGGACACTCGCTTTTATTTTTTCCCCTCTGCTGCAACAGGACATTACAGTAAAACTCAATCTTGGCACTGGGATCACAGGGAAGAAGTTCACTGTGCAAAATCCTGCAAATGGTGACAAACATGCTCCTGGTACAGTTCCTGTTTAGATGAGGTGCCCTTGTGCTTTCTGACTTAAAATTGCTGTTTGGTCTCTGGGTCAAATGAATAGAATAGTTGCTTTATTGTCATTCGAAACATACACCAGTTAGCGTACATTGGAATGACATTTCGGTGCACTGACTCCCCATTGGGCTGATACATATGAATATAGTAACTGAAAAATAGATATACATAGAAAAGAAATGTAAGATATCTATATACACCCAAAAATATGAAAAATTATGTCTGGAAAATATTTGTAAGAACTGTACAGGGTAAAAACTGGAGACCCAGTGCTCATCAATTTTGATGTTAGCTCTTTGCACCAGTTTTTTATCCATGGTGAAACAACAGTTGCACAAGTGCAGGTGGTCAGAGTGGGAGTGATCTGTAAAAACAGCAGCTGCACTGGAAGTCACCCAGAGCTGCACAAGGAGACAACTTCGAATGGCAGATCCACCCATTTTAAATCAGGTATGGTTTTTGATTTTTAGTGGCTGAACTGCAGAGCTTTACGGCTGCACCTTTTATGATGTTTTGTGACACTGCATAATAATTTTGGGATCAATCACCTAAAGAATGTAAATAAAACTTTTGCACAGTAGTGAAGATTAAATTGCTTTAGCATGCTTCATTTTCTTTCATCTAATACATCTGATGATGACTGCTCTTGCCTACAGAGGTTAGTTGAGGGTTATTAAGGTTGCCTGTTAAATAATCATCATGTTGGAAACACCATTAGGAAACCCTAAAGTGCTACTCAGCCCTTGATAAAGTGACTTTGGCTTGGCAGTCAGTGCAGGCTAAATGGGAAGTTTGGGCTTATTTCTGAAAATGCAGGAAAGCAGAGGTTTTAATGGATTGCATTTTGGCAGCTTGCAGTAAGTCGTAAGGTGTGCAGACCTGAAAATGTCCTGACAGTCGCTGCTTATGCTGTAAATGGGCAAATGTGAGTGAAGTATTGGCAGCATTTGAGGCAAAACTGACTCATAAGAGGAGAATATTAGGAAAAAACAAAGACATCCATTATATTAAATTTAAAAAGATTTCATTTTTTGTAAACAAACAGATAAAAGAAATGTGTTATATAAACTTACAAACTAAGATGTAACAGCACACTAAGTAAATGTCACAGTGAATGCCATCAAAGCTTTAAAAGAAGCTAAATTAAAATATACAGTGACTTATGGAGAATACCTGAAGAAACATCCCATCATAAGTAAATACAAAGACAGACTTGACAGAGTGGTGGCAGAGGTAAAGTAAAAGGAATACACTTTAGAGTCTGCGCAACCTGTGACATGTCAGGGAGTCACAGAATAGAGTGCATTTAATATAGTTGATATACAGTCAGACTACAGTCAATGGCAAAAACAGTAAGGTAATAAAAGCATGTTACCATGGCAGCTGGATTCATCTGAGTTGAACGGCAGACAGTCGGCAGTGTCATCACAACGCCACTGAAATGGAATACATTTAGGCGAATTTTCACACACCAGTTCTCCCAGCTCACACTGCAGCAGAGCTGGTGGAAAAAATGAGGAAACATGAAGAGGGATAAGCATTAAATTTACAGATTATAGCAAGTGTACTATAAACCAGAAAGGATAATGCACTACTGCTGGTTTTATGCCTTTACAAAAAAACTTTTTTTCAGATAAGTTTTTGCACAAATATTTAAAAAGTTTGCCTTCTAGTTCCAAAAACACTGATTTCTGCTGAGAGAAGATTTCTTTTGCCAGCCACCATAAAGCAGCTGCTCTCAATCAAGAACACAGACATATCAACTTCATCTAAAGAACATATTTTTAACCAGCAAATGCTAACCAAAGTTTATATAAATGTAACACACTCAATGAAAGCAATCAAGTAGTCTGTTGAAACTGTACTGATTTAAAGGCATTGACTTTGCCAAATTGCTTCAAATACAAGAGACACAACAGAGCTTTAAAGCTATTTTACACACACTCATAGTCACTCATGCATATACTGTTATGACTAGGATTACTGCCTCTACTCCAGTACAGTGGAGGTGATTGAAATTTAATTTGTGTAGCTTAAAATACTGAAAAATAGTTGAGAAGATCTTTAAAGTTTTGTACTGAATGTATCCACCTCACCATGTTCTGTTTAAAATGGAGTCTAGCTCATCTTCTAAAGGCCATCGTTGTGAAACATTTATTGGGTCAATTATTCACATATTCTGGAGATGCAGAAAATTAAAACACTTCTGGAAGATGGTGCATGATCTGACTATTAAGGTTTTTAAATTTTGCTGGACATCACACCAATATGGTACCGCTTTGGCAGGAGGCACTAGACTCTTGATCTGCAAACAAATTTGGCATATATAGCAAAAAAACCTCCTGTTCCCATGTAACCAGCAACATCTGCTAACATTTCATTTATTTCAGCAAATCTTAATAAAAAAATTGCTAATGGATGTGTAGATTAATGATTTAAAAATGAAACATTCATGTAGAGCTTTTCTATTCTTTCTGATGACTCAAATTATTCCCACCAGAGTGTGTCGTTATCACATTTACCTCACATGTGAAAGGTTCCCAGTATGCAAATGGGAGGAAGCAAGCCCAGCCTGGGGGGTGACAAACCAGTGTGTCCCTAGTGCCGCTCCCAAGCCCAAATAAATGGAAGGGTTGTGTCAGGAAGGGTTTCTGGTGTAAAATTTGTGTCTGTGATGGCTTCTAGGTCTCTAAATCTGCTTCCAGGGTTTGTGGTTACTTGAATTAGGAAGTGGCTCATTTAGAGTGATGCTTGTCCCCTGCGTAAGGCATGTATAGACCTGTGCAGACAAGCTCACTCTCTCTCTTCTCCAGGTCATTTGGGTTTGTTTGCTTTATTTCTTGATTTACCTGCACAGCATATGCTCCCTCATCCACACACTACACGCAATACTGATTATCTGATTACATATTTGATTTCTGGAATCCTAAAAAACTTCCTTTTAATATAAGTCTTCATATTTTATCCTTCCCTTTGAGCCAGGGTCATGACAGCAAAATCAAATCTGTGGATCCATCTCCTGTGGTGACCCCTTAGGGAAAAACATTGGAAGAAGCCAGTTGTTCAGGCCTCCTGGGCACCTCCTGAATGAGGTGTTCTGGGCACATCCCCAAGGTAGACTCAGGACATGCTGGAGAGATTATATCTCTCAACTGGCTTGGGAGCACCTTGGCGTACCCTCAGAGGAGCTGGAAGAGGTGGCCGGGCAGAAGGAGGTCTATGCAGCTCTGCTTAGACTGCTGCCCCTGTGACCTGGACCCCCATAAACAGCAGAAAATGGACGGATGGATACATGTTTGGTAGTTCTTTGGACCAGTGGTTCTCAAACTGTAGTGCAGGCACCCACTGGTTGGGGTGTGGAGCCTCTATAGGCAGAACAAGAACAATCAGGAGAAAAATATAAAGTGAAACAAGGTCGATGGAAAAAATCTGCTCAGACCCTTTTTTATTGTTAATGATAAATAAAACCCAAGGGGCATAAACTTTTTCAGCTTGTGAAGTGAGGCATGCCAGAAAAAATATAAGAGCTATTGCTTTGGACTGTCAGAGGAAACCAGAGCTCCCAGAGAAAAGCCCATGCAGGCACAGGGAGAACATGCAAACTAAACATAGAAAGGGATCAAGAAGGTTCAAACCCAAAACCTTGCCATGAGCCAGCAGGGCTAACCACTGCTTCAAGGTGCCGCCTATGGTGATAAGGGGGAGATTTTTTTGGAAAACATAGGAACCCCCTATAAATCTGAAGTTTAGTGTGTTATCTTTTTATATGAAAAAGAGTTTTACTGTATAAACTCCGAACATATTGGAATTTTTTTTTCACTTCACTATAGCCATTAATATTTTATCCTAACAACTTTTTCATGGCGCTTGTTTTGTATTCTTTGTTAAAAGTTGGGAAAAAAATTGAAAGATGACATTTAAAGGAAAACAGCTGCAGTATCTCACTCCAGGAAAGCTGTCGATGTCGCTTCCGTTAATCGACATCACAAGCTGTCATTGGTTATTAAATAGCGTATTTATTCTGTGGAAAGTCATTCCAATGAAAGCAGTTCAATGAGGTTTGCAGATTATCCAGAGGCAACCATTATGTTTTTGGAAACACACGATGGTGTTGAATTTTTTGAACTACTGTATTTTGCTCATTTCACTGACATGCTTCAGGGAATTTATAAGAAGGTTTCCTCCTATCTGTTGTTTATTACCAATTATTTCCAATTATACAGCCTAAATATGGACAAAATTATAAACTGCCCCAGAACTGCACTACACTTTCCAGCTGAACCTCCTCAGTGACAAATAAACAGGTGTTAACTTACGGCAGCTGTACTCATCCTCTCCGTCAGGACAGTCAGGGACTCCATCACAGCGCATTATGGAGGGGAGGCAGCGAAAGTCTAAACACTGAAAATACCCAGTAGGACAACGCCCCTGAGGAGGAAGAGTTCCAGGTACCAAGGTTGGACAATGTTCTTCATCGGACTCATCAGCACAGTCAGGCTCTTTGTCACACAGCCAGCTCTCTGGGATACACTGGAAGGAGTACACACACTGAAACTGGTCCACGCCACAGGTCATAGGCCGTGGAGTTACTGGTTCTGAAGTGGAAAATCACAGTAAAGATATGTGCACATAGAAAAGTTAAATCTACCTTTTTGCCGATTTTAGGTCAAATACTGTAAAAAAGATTCACTGAGAAATCGGTCTTTTTGAGACCACAAAGGCAGTGTCTCCAGAAAGTCAGTCAAAGGAGTTCAGGATTGAAGGGAGGGCAGAAGGGTGAGCGTGAGGAAACAACACAATATAAATGTAATTGCTTTTCCTCTTCATTGCTCTCCGTGCTGTCCCTCGGCATTGACCCAGTCTCTGCATTGAATTTATATGGACCTACAGGGAAACAGGCTCCATTAACTCACTACACTCTCCCTGAGGGTCCACGCTATTTATATGGAAACTGAGGAAGGGAGCATGGATGTTGGAGGACAGAAAATGTGGAAAAAATGGGGAAATGGGAGAAAGTGAAAACTTGAGGAAATGAAATGAAAAATGAGGATTTTTCCTGAAAGGATAGAAACTGAGGAAAAACTAAATGAAAGGGCAAATAGGGCAGAAAAACTTCAACATCTTTACCTCCAACCATACACTCTGGAGTGTAGGAAATGTCATCCAGGGAGATGTCTGTCCACATGTCTCCACCCACCTCTGCCTCAAAGGTCACTCTGAAGGGTGCTAGGTTAGACAGGATGACATTAGCGTATGTCCACTGTCTGCCATGGTTTCCAGTGGCTGCCCACATCAACAGACGGGTACCGCTCAATCCAACAGTAAAGACCTGGTAAGGTGAAGTGGCAGAAAGTGATATTTCCATTTAATGTGGTACAAGAACTTCCGTGAGACAGTAGAGATTTTTTATATAACCAAAATTCATTTTGTACTATAATCAAACAAACAACAACACAATATAAAACTTCCTACAATATTAATGCTAGTAAAAGTATTATGCAGAAGTACTTCAAATTAGTAGTAAGTAGAGCAGCCTGTTTCAGAGTTGTCATACTTTATGCATTTACATGCCAGGAGCATAGACTGTATATAAAAGATGGATATTGCCAATGTTACAAAACCTCATTTGTGAAGTCCTGTTTTGAAGCCTTGATGTGATGGTGGCATCTTGACCACTGCAGTGATGAGTAAGCAGTGGATCATACTGAGAAACCAAGGACACTATTCCTACAGATGGTAGCAACTAGTAACCAAGCCCTAAATCATACTCTGCTTAGTCATCTATTTTATGGTAAATAGGACCATAATTTACAAACATTTTTAATCAAATAAGACTTGAAACTAGTGACTTAGCCCATGAACTCATCAGCAAAGCTTTTACTGACATAATGAATCAAGTGGAAAATACATTAATTTTCCCAGAGACGTCAGTACAGTCTAATAGTTTTTTTAACAGTGTATAACCAAAAAGGTCACCCCCTGTTGGCCATTAGAAAGAATGTGGACCTAACCTAGAAGCTACATCCATCTTTTATATACAGTCTGCAGTAAGCAGGCTTTGTAAAGTTCATGTTTTTATTGTTTTTGAAATATCTGAGTAAACAGAATTTTGAATTTGTGAAGACAGACACATCACACCGGGGTTATTGCAACAGCCTTTGTACATGTATAAAACTCAGCTCCCAGACTTTTCCCCAAAACTAAAAGGCATCATCACATTGTGCTTTAAAATATATTTTAAGATTTTATTGATTAGTATTTAGGCCTTCATGTCCTCTCTGCCAGCTACATCTCTAACCTCTTATGCACACACAGTACTTTGAGATCCTCAGGCAGTGGCCTTTTGTCTGCTCCAGAGGCCTGGCTGAAAACTAAAGCGACAAAGCATGTTCGGTCAGGGCTCTGAGGCTCTCTAACAGTCTGCTTGAGGAAATCAGGTCGCCTGAATCAGTGACCTCCTTTGAGTTTTCTCTTAAAGTAGACTTTCATAGGAGTGTATTCCTAGGTTTACTTGAGTTTATTTTACTTTTAACAGTCTTTTATTTCCCTTCAGAATTTCTTTAACTTTTCCTTCCTGTTACTGGTTTGTTTTCATCAATTTGTTTCATATCTACCATATGTTTTAATTTATTGCCATTATGATCCACTTTGAAATGTGTATTTCTCAACAAATAAACATTGTTATAACTGTATTGTTAATAACAATATTTTTGTACTGTAGTTTAACATTAAATAAAGTTGCTTTTTTTATAAAATTATCATATTTTGTATGTAAAATCTTAATCTGAAAAGTATCAGCCACAGCACTACGCAAAAATCTTGAGCCACGCCTCATTTCTTTATGAAGCCAGACTTTCTTATAATGTTTTAAGTGGTCTTGATCAATAGTTCTCAAGGCTTTCTGAAGAACTTTCAAAGTTTTTCTTTGGACAATGCCCGGTTTTCACTGACTTTCAGTCCAGTCCTTGTCCCTGACCATTTTAAAAGTAATGGGTTTTTTTTGTTTGTTAGGCTAAAATATACCGAACTATGAATCATTCAGGTATAAAAGATGCACCTAACAAATGGAAATCAACCAGCGTTGTGACTACAGATAAGAGACAACTTGGCAAAGAACCTATTTTAAATTGCATCTAAACCTAAACTTAACAATACATAATTTGTTCCCATTTCTTTGGTTGAATCTACAAGAAATGTCAAAGATAAAACAGTTTGACAGGTATAAAATAGTATTTTTGCACAAACAAGATGATTCCCAAATAGTTATTAGCCAAAAACTTGGCATATTTCAGCATGGTGTGCAGTGTGTCCTTAAAAAACTGAGGAAATTGGACAAGTGAAGGACAAAAGAAGAAGTGGCAGGCCTAAAACTGTCTATAGAAGATGAACAGTATCTGAAAGTCATTTACTCAAGAAATAGAAAAAAATCCAGCAAAGACCTGACACAGGATGTGAGAGATACATCTGGTCCTTCAGTTGATCCATCTACTGTTTGCCAAAGCTTTATCAGCAATCGTTGATTTTCAAGCTTGTTAGAGTGCTACATATTCTGTTTATGCCATAGATACTGTATTTCCATTTGTGTTTGCACATCTTTCAATAAATTGATGCACCTATGTCCCATTTTCCTTGCAAAAATGAAATCAACTAAAGAAATAGGGGTGGCTCAAGATTTTTGCACAGTAGTGTAACTATATCTGTCAGAGGTAGACAGTAGAATAATACAATAGCACAGTATAATGTTGTGCAAAACTGGAGGACAGAAATAAATTCCTAGTACATTTTTGACTGTACTTACAGTACTTTCTCATGCCTCATTTCACAAGTGGAAAATTTGAATAGTTGAAAGTACAGCCTTATTTTTGACTAGTAATACAGTAGTTTATGCCTGCTTTAGAACCTTTGGGTAGATTTGTTACATTCATATGGATTCACTTTAACATATATCTGTGAAGAATATAAAATAAAATCAGACTTACAACATGTTTCTGTGTACTTAATGTGTGCTTAAGTATGGAGTACACTTACTGTCTAATTAGGGTTTTAGCATTTGCTTATTGTTTGTTGTTTTGAAATTAACCCAGCTAACAAGGAGGCCTAAAAAAGACATGAAAAGATGGATATGATAATGAAGTTTGTAAGCTGACATTCTTTGATGGATTATTTGCAGGAAGGAAGACTTTCATTCCCTCCTGTGGGTATCAGGTGATTGACAGTAAGCAGAGCATAATGTAGCAATAGGGTGAGGAAAAGAGGAAAGAATTTTTTTTGACAAAACCAAATTAAGCCTTGAGGTGTGACTTTGATGGATCATCTGATGACAAATGACAGTTAAAAAAAACAAACCAAAAACAAGTCTGATGCCTGAATGTAAAAAGCTGAGAAGAAATGTGTCTGAGATGAGGTCACCTTTAGTGTTCCCATCTTGTCAGAGCCATGCATGAAGAACCAGAAGCGCACCCGACACAGGCCAATACTGGCAGGAAATGGACTCCTGGTGGTCACCTTGGCAACGTTGCCCTCCTGCTGAGAGGCTGAGTGTATATACAGGAAGTTCCCTCCACCACCTTTGGAAAAAAATGCAGTACCTCACAATTGCAGCACATTTATGTAAGGTGTGAGTAATATTTCAGTGCGATGAATGATGAAGCTGAAGCGGTTAAAGAAAACCCACAACTAAACCCTGCTCAACCAGCCAATTTCAGCTTTACTGCAGAAAAGAAATCCAGTAACTTTCTTCTGTTGGTTCCAATATACATGATATTTGGACAGAAGAAGGCTGTTGTTAAATGTTGTATCCTACAGCCAAAAGCTGCAGAGAGCTTCTTCAGCTCGGCTAGGCTTGGAGATGAGACAGCATGTGTGCAGTGCCAGAACAAAGTGGGAGTTTTCCACATGAGTTAAGGGGAATTTAAGGCCATCACAATCCACAGCGCACAGAAAATCCTGCTCCCACCCACAGCATTGATTTAGCCGCTGTGATTCAAAGCATAAAAATCAAAACAAAGTCTCTGCATCCATTCAGACAGAGCTTGTTTTTCTAAGAATATGTAGACCCATTGCTCCAATATCTGATAAAGGAACTAAGGCATGGCTGCAGAGTCATGCTTTGTCCATATGTTATAGATTTATCTCTTTCTTCTCTGTAGTGAGATCGCAAGTCCATCCAGCTCATCATTCATCTTTCTGATCAATAACCTTAAATAACCAATCACAAGTGGCTATGGACTCAACTGCCCACTTACAGCCACTACAAGGAGGAGTTACAGCTACAACTCAGAGCAGGACAGCTGGTTCATTGAGTGCACTGTCACCCATGAAAAACATTGCTTTGTCCTCAGCTTTATGGTGGTTATGTACCAGGCAGGGGCAAAATGGCTGTTGTGTGTGTTTTTCTTCCCTGCCTTGTTTCTTTCTCCTCACCTCCTCTGTTTTCTTTAGCAGGTGTTAACAACTTGATTTAACACTTTTCACCTTTAACACCTATATAGTCCACTCATGCTGCTCATTGTCCCCATCTGACTTTAAACTGGCCTATCATCAGTCAAGGCCTTAAATAAAAGGAGCATGCCTGAAGAAGTCCCTTCTCTCATTTTCTCTGCTCTTAGCCTGCCTGAGGTGGGGATGAGGGGTTGGTAAAATTTAAAGTTGCAGACAGTATTTGCTAGTGTTGTCTGCCTTCGGTAACAGTAATTGCAAATTGTGCTGTGGCACAAATGGAACAGTGCATTGCATTTGTGTACTACTGCACACGGGAGAGAGGAGGGAGACAGAGGGAGACACCAGGGAGTTAATTTCCCACTTCTAGCATGAAGAGACACTAATGTGTATATCTATATACCAGTGGAACAGCCCAGACTCACATTTAACCTTGTTTACATACACTAAAAAATGTTTTAGCCCACCTTCATTTGTTGAAATATATATTATATCAGTATAAGAGTTAATGATAACAGTAGGTAAACATGACACAATAGGCAACTTATCAGTTGCAGCTTTTGCCTAAAAACCGAATATCCTCAATTCATAGTCCTGGTGGGGAGGTCAGTTTAGGCCAGGTGGGCTGTTCTCTCTCTATTATTACAACAACAACAACAACAACAACAACAACAACAACAACAACAACACAGGGGTTAACTCATACAAATCACAGACAACATTTCATTAAAATGCAGGTTCACAGTGCCTTCTATAGATGAAGGTAGCCTAATCAGCATTAATTTTCAATTACTCAGTTGAAAAAATATTTGAAGCAGCACTGCTGGGCACAGGATAAACAAGAAGTCCAAATCTGTTAAGCTCAGTTTGAATCAGGTTGACATTTATCAGGATGCATTATTAACCCTGCCTTCATGTGTCTGTCGTAAGCTCCTGTTTCTCAGCTGTCAAGTTGTAATTACAAAAGCGCTGCCAGAGAGCTGAAAACATGGAGGGTGTCAGAACGCAGAATGCATATGTTGTTTGTTCTTAATTTTGAGACATTTTTGACAGTGATATTAATAGAGAAAGGAGAAAGGACAAGTATGAAGAGGTCTGAACAAGGACAAGTATGAAGAGGTCTGAACATAAACAAAACCCTCTAGTGGATATTTACAGCTGCATGTATGCTCGTTCTGTTGGGGGGAAAAAAACAACTGAGCATCTTAACATTGTCAAACTTAATACCTGCACTGATAGTCAGAAGTGTTGCAGCTGTTTGTAGCATGGTGGTCAAAGTAGAGGACTTTGCTTTTAGGGTTTAGGTCACTAACTTTTCATGATTTAACTATGACAGGTGCTGAAGTTGCCTAAAAATAATCATGAAATGTTGAGTCATCATTTGTTCCTACAAGTTGATTATTGTTTTACTGTATACTTTATGTATATCAGCAGCAGAGGAAGACAGACAGTGTTATTGTAGGTAAAAAAGTCTATATTAAGTTAAATGTTTGAATGAGTCATGCTCATTTTAGGCCAAAAAAACTGAGCTGTTGGCAAAACATTTTTTTAAACACGCATAAAGAATATTTTGTATTGATACAAAATACAGTTCAACCTTAAAAATAGTAAATAGCTTTATATTTAAGTCTGTGATAAACAGCCGGGTTGCATGAGTGAAAACCCAGCCACCAGGTGATTGCTGTTGAGGCCCTCCCCCAGGCCTAGCTCCAGGGCGGGGCCCCAGTCACACCCCCCTGAAGAGCTGGAGGAGTTGGCTGAGGAGAGGAAAGTCTGGACTTCTCTTCTCTGCAAACTGCTGCCTCCACAACCCAAATCCCTGAAAAAGCGGTAGATGACGGATGGACGGACGGACGGTTCTTGTTACATTTTAGTTCAAGTTTCTGTTGCATTTATGGAGTTTTATTCTCTCTGTGTTTCCCTGTCTTATCCTCCTGTGAAGTATAAATGCAACTGCCAAATGTAAAATATCAGTGATAGACTATAAGCAAATTACACCAACCTCGCATCGTTTGAATAGTCATAACAACTTCTGTAGTCTCCTTTACCACTTGTTAGCACGCATGTTAAAAGCTTCTAAATGCGCAACTGCAGTACTTACACATTTTGTGTTGTAGAACAAAGCATTGTGTTAACCACAGCCCTCAGGCATCTAACCAAATAACTATTTAAAAAACCTATAGACTAGAAGAAGAAAATTCTAACTTATTTCCAAGTTTCAGGATTCATTCCTGCAGCACTCTGTGACTAAAGCCTATTTTTGAGGAGACAGATTTAGCTGCAGAACAGCTGCAGACCTTGACTGTGGTCAAAAAAAGGTCCAGCTCCTGGTGTCTCAGTCTTGCGACCAATTCTCCAATCAAAGTCATCGTCAGAGTCTTGAGAAAGCTGGCATCTCTCCTTCCACTGGTTTTCCTCCATGTTGAAACTACAAGCACCTGGCAAGCTAATTATGGCATCTACAAGAGAGAATGATGAAGAGAAAGAGTGAGAAGTCTGGATTCAAAGTTGTCTTTCTGCTCTGCAATGAAAAAACTATTTCCCATTTCTGCTCACCGCATTCTGCTTCATCTGATTCATCATCACAGTCAGCCTTGCTGTCGCACACCAGGTGGGACTCAATGCAGTGGCCACTGCGACACACAAAGTCTGTGGCTGCTGGACAACTAAAGACTTCTACGGCACCTAAAACATACAGATGATTATTGACACTCATCTAAAAGGGTAAATCATTTCTATTATTCCTCAGCAATCTGGCATCAGATAAAATGCTACGATGAACAATTTATTATTAAAACAGACTTTCTGTGCTCAGCACCAAAGAGCACAGGAGTTGAGATGATGGTAAACAAAAGCAGAGAAAAACCTGTCAGGGAAATCAAAGCCTCCTTCCTCTTGCTCCACCTTGTTTGAGATCGAACAGAGAGGGAGGAAAAGAGATCAGGTGGATCACAGACAGCACACAAATAATGACATTATGTGTGTCTGTGTGTGTGTGTGTCTGTGTTATTTTGTTTCGGACAGACAATTTGTCCGGTTGTGTGAACTCTGTTTTTTATCCATGTCTCCACTTGTCTGTAGGTCAGTATTTATGTCCTTGTGTGTATGTTTGTTTATA
>VUQH01060183.1:0-15672 GCA_015106775.1 Etroplus canarensis | reverse complement strand
CATTCTGTCTGACACTCTCTTCACCTCCACAACACTCTTCACATACTCTTCCTTCAAGATGACCCCTACTCCATTTCTCTTCCTACCTACACCATAGTAGAACAGTTTGAATCCACCTCCGATGTTCCTGGCCTTGCTTCCCCTCCACCTGGTTTCTTGCACACACAATATATCTACCTTCCTTCTCTCCATCATATCAGCCAGCTCTCTCCCTTTACCAGTCATAGTCCCTACATTTAAAGTCCCTACTCTCACCTCCACCCTCCTACCTTTCCTTCTCTCTCTCTGCCTCCTAACACCGGTACCCTGTTGGCTAACGGCACCGGAGGCGGTCGTTGTTAACCCGGGCCACGACCGATCCGGTATGGAAGTCGCGTTATGAATCCGCATATTTGATTTGGCAAAGTTTTTACACCGGATGCCCTTCCTGACACAACCCTCACCATTTACCCGGGCTTGGGACCGGCACTAGGACTACACTGGCTTGTGGGCCCCTGTGGCTGGTTTGTAAAAGACAAGGTAAATAAATCAGAATAATCCCATGGGGGAAATTGCTTAAATAAATATAGTTTTGTTTAAGTTATTTTTATAACCTTTTTATATAAAAATGATTGAAAATGATATATTAAATCATTTTTCCATCAATAAAGAATACAGTATAGGTAGGTTAAACATAAATAGAGCCATTAAAGATAAAGCACTCCTGTATAAATCTGTCAGAGAAAGGGTCAGCCTCTTGCCTTTTTCAACTGATTCGTCTCTACTTTAAACCTGACAAAAATATTTGTGGTCATAAAAAACTTCACTTTGTCATTTCAGTCATTAAAATAGTTTGGTCACTTGAGGGTTAAACACATTTGGTTAGCAACAATTTACATTAAAGGCGGTAAGCAACATGAGAGAAGGAAAAGATATTAAGTTACTTTTACAGAGTTCAACTACTTTAAAGTGCATGCACAGCTTATAACTGAGTTCAATTATGTATGCAGTTTTTTCCATATTCACTAAAGAGAGCCTATATCAAACAGCACTGTTATCTCTGATCACAGTGCTGTGGCATTGTGATCAGAGATGGCAGTCATAGATTACTTAATGATAATGTCAGGATAGATTGTCCACAATAATGCTGGTGTCACAAAAGAAAGTTTCTGCTATCATAAATTTCAGAGACTCCTCTTCACTTTAAATTGGTTAAACATTCAGTTTACCTTCATTATGTTGATCAGTGTCACCTCCATGAGTCATGAAGTAGTGACGCAGGTTTGTCAGAATTATGAGGGAGATGCATTCAGACTGCCTATATGTTTTAATTAAAACACTGATATTGGCCACAGGTATATTAATAATGTATTTAAAGGCACAATTCAAGATATTGCCATACTGATATTATGTCCAAGCCTAGTTAGAGAGTAAAAACAATCTGTTTCTCAGAGAGGTACTGTAGGTGAATGTAAAGAGACAGAGAAGGTGTAACCACTCACTTTAGCTATCTATGAATGATCTAAGGTCTTTCTGAGAATCTTGGAAATTTCAGTATAAACTATGAACTTTTTTTTGCTTTGTTTTGTTTTTTGTTTGGTTGCTTTTTTGTTTGTTTTTCAGCCCTAAATATCCTAAAGCTCGGGATGCTGTAACATAGCCTCATGTGTTATAACTGCCTTGTCCTTGTGCTTCTGTAGATCATCTGCCTCCATTTCACCCTATCCCTTGCGAGTTCTTCTGTCACACCAACCCTCTGAATGTCCTCCGTCGCTACATCCATGACCCTTCTCTGCAATCTTTCTCTTTTCCTGGCAACTCCATGTTTAAAGTCCTTCTCCCAGTATATCCACTAGCCCTCTTCTGCGTATGTCAAAACCATCTCAAGCTTGCTTCTCTTCCCTTTCTGGAGATTGTTTGACCTGAGCTGTCTCTCTGATATACTCATTTCTAGTCCTGTCCATCCTGATCACTCCCAGTGAAAATCAACATCTTCAATTCCTTCTCCTCTAGCTTCACCTCCTGACCTTTTTGTCAGTGTCACCATCTCTAAACCATACATTATAGCAAGTCTCATTACCTGTCTTGTAAACCTTCTCATTCATGCTTGCTCTTGCTTTACACTCTCATCTTCGTCTCTCTTGTTCACTGTCCATCGCTTCGCATGGTTGATCCCAGATATTTAAACTCATCCAACTCCAGTCCTTGCATCTTTATCATTTCTACCTGTTTCACTCTCATTCACACACGTGTATTCTGTCTTGCTTCTACTTATTTTCATTCCTCTTCTTTTCAGTGTATACCTCCACTTCTCCAGACTGTCTTCTACTTGCTCCCTGCTCTCACTACAGATCGCAATGTTAACTATGAACATCATAGTCCATGGAGACTTTGGCCTGACCTCATCTGTCAACCTGTTTTTTTATTCATCTTCTTCCACTTAACCAATTCTGAGTTGCAAGGGGCCAATTAATCTAGCCTCTTTGCATGTCTTTGGACTGTGGGAGGAAGCCGGAGCACCTGGAGAGAACCCACGCAAAAACATGCAAACTCCACAGAGAAGGGCCTAAGATGGACGGCTGATGGATTCAAACCCAGACACAAAAGTGCTAACCACCACACCACAGTGTTGCCTGATATTTGGTTTGGCAAAGATTTTATGCCACATTCCCTTTCTCAAGCACCCCTCCCAATTTATCTGGGACTAGCACCAGGAGATCACTGGTGTGGCCCATTAACCGCCACAGGAGAGAAATTAAAACCTTGTTCATGCTATTTTACTACTGTGCATTACCAGCATTAGCATGGCCAGCAATTTAAAACCACAGATTTTTCAGGAAAAATGGCTTTCAGAACTGAAGAATAGTTATTTATAAATTATACTCTTCACTAATACTGTGGTTTTTAGCTTCCTGATGAACTTTTCAGTTTAAAATCCAATTATACACATAACTTTATCTCCAAATGACATGCCATAGTGCATCATTTGTGTACCTCCAGTAAACACTGTCTGCTGGTTTTATAGTTTAGGTGATTCAGTGAGACAGAGATGAGTATAAGTACACCAGTATGCACTTATCGCTTGACATAATGGCTACTGTTGTGTTATTTTTGCCTGTGATGAGTAAAAAAATGTACAGTTTACAATCAAAGAAATGTTCTTAGTAGTGTTGCATCAGTATTCAGTGTTGTATCCATTTGCCAGATATAGTTAGGCGGTGTTCTCCTTTTTGTTCTTTTACTGAGCACAATATTTCCTTGTGCAAAAAAGTTGAATCTCACCTTTCAGACTGGAACATTTTTTCAAATAACTGAGGGATTAAGGCAAATTTACTCCCAAGTAGAATGTGGAACAGGTAAATACATGATTATTGCAATGGCTGCAAAGAAAGATTTAGTATTGATTCTTTTCTTCATTTTAAAAAAAATTGTGGTCCAGCATCAGGAAAGCCTGAAATGGATACATTAGAGATAAATTGTCCATTAAGGGAAAGAGACAGGGGGCTCCAAAAAGAAGTAGTGATGTATTCTGGCACTCTTCCTGGGGAGTAAATTGGACTGCTAAGACAAGCCAGTGGTATCGGGTCTCTCCAACTGACAAAGCTGCCACTGGCATATATATACTTGTTTGAGGGTCCTAAAATGGATGATTTGTTATACTGTGACCATACAGACAATAGTGAACTTGAAACACTATTAGCTATAATCAGCTTAATCTCTTGCTTCCCCCAACGTGATAAAGTGAATTTTGAACAGAGAAAACTGAGTTTTTCTCCAGATAAATGTGCCATTACGGCTGCTACTATGGAAATGCAAAACAAGGAGAGCCATGTCAAGTGCTTCTGTCACACTCCCTCTTGGAAAAGTGAGCTTCTGCTTGAGTGATGACAGCCCTCTGAAAACTGAAACTGGTATGCCGCTAAGACATTACATCTCTTCTTTATGGTGAATATTTAAATATATTCTTTTTCAGTTATTATTAGCCACAACAATGTGGATGATTTTGTTTTGCATTGTGTGTGTGCTCGTGACTTATAATTCCATGCCTGTCTTTTTTTTTGTTATATTCCATATGAGGTATGTGGTGTATAAACACATGATATTTCCAAGGTGATGGATGTCCCCAAGAACTTATTGGCGCTATGGTGGAGTGATCCCATCACAAGATGGTCTCTACTTTCTTGTGCATTCAAGCGCAAGATAGTCTGACTTCGGGGATAAACAGAAGTAGAATCCCATCATTTATACAGCCCACAAGTTGCTGTGCAATGTAACCAGGATAGGATTTACTGTGGGAGGAACTACTCATGGTCTATAACCAAGGGAGCTCCAAGGTACTTGTCTGAAGACGTAGATAAAGAATGTCACCTAGCTATGATTGCTGCAGTGCATGAACACACATATACCCATATACCACACTCAAAGAAAGAATTGAAACAATGTCCATGTCAGCCAACCATGACAAGCCTGACAGGTAATCTTAGGAGAGCAAAGAAAGGGGCATTCAATATGCCTCTGCGCTGAGACTTTGTGTGTGTGTGTAAATATGAAGATGAGAAATAGATTTGGTTGTGTTGGTATGCGAAAGACCCAAGCCCTAGTTCAGTGTGGAGATGCTTATCCCTGCATCAGCCTGCAATAAAAACCACGGCAAGAAAGAGAAAGGTATGCACATTAAAACGTGTTTTCCATAAGTCACTGTAAGTAATATGGTTATTACAGCAAACTCCAAGACTTGGACTTTTAGTAGAAGCAATATACAATACACTTATTAGATAAACATTTGTATTTCTGGCCTAGATTGGCTTCCACTAAAAGCAAATATCACTGATTCCACAGTTTTTTTTATGGAAAACATCTATAAGACACACACAAAGCAATGCAAAAGCACCAAAACAATAAAGATGTGGCAGCCCACGTAAGAACTAAGTCTGACAACAAGCTACACAGTTTTTCCATGTGCTACTGTACATTTTATGAATTTTAAGAATTAGACTTGCACAGAGGCTTTCAAAATATCAGCATCAGGTTATTACACAGTGATCCCAACTGTAAAATTAAAATTTGCAAAGAAACTTGATCCATTTTAAATTATCAATTATTTTCTTGTGTATGCGTAGGATGCCAGTGTTGATTCACATGAGGCCCATGATCTTCCCCATGATTAGAAAGGTGCAATGTGATATTATTGTGCATTACAGACCTCAGTGTGCAGTATATTTTTCTGCCACACAAACAAAAACATTCTTCTGCATGGTTGTAAAATGAAGCTGGGAAAAACAACAACAATCTATTATTTTTACATGGCATCCAGCACTCATAACCACACACACACACACGCAGCACACATCTACCTGCTCTTGTAGAATATACCCACACATTACTCTTACAAAGAAAGCAATACTCAACGATGACTAATTAGTTTTCAGGCACCCTTCTGGAGAAGAATGAAACATGTTGGGAGCAGAGTGTGCAACATCAATTCATCTGCTCCCAGTGAAATGGGCAGTAAGGAGGTCTGAGCCCATCACATTAGCATGAAACAGTTGTCGACAAAAACATCAGAATAAAGCAGCAGGCTCCCAGCATCCTAGCACACAACACACACTGGGCTCAGTCCCGTGCTATTCAACAGCTTGGCTGGAAAACAAAACACTCACCATATGCAGGTTTTCACATCACAGTGGACACCAACACTTCACATAATACACCATGTATTTGCATGGTGTATTGTGTGAAGTGAGACGCTGAAGCAGCACCTGAAATGTACTTCACTTCATAAGAGGATGGTAGGAAAGCAATTTGTCATTTAGTGGTGGCTACCCTGAGGGAAAACTGAGACCATGGTCCCTAAGACCATGAGGGAAACAAGAGAGGTACAATCCATATGTCTATATGTGAAAATTCACCCATTAGTTAATAAGTGTGTGTGTGTGTGTGTGTGTGTGTGTGTACATTCCCCAGGCTCTTTAACTATGTTTTCTGCTACATAAAGAGATCAGGTTAATATTGGACCAAATACAAATAGGCTTGAAATATTATCTGTAAACAGCCAGTCGTCCCTCCAAACAAAAGCTGTCCTCTCCATCCCAGAATATCAGTTGTTGCCATGACAACCTTCCCTGATAGACCCTGTCATTGGCTGGATTAGTACGGATCAGTGTTAGCAGCTGGTGTGACTGAATTCACCTGGGCTTTCTGATATGTTCTGTTGTCTTTGGTAAACAGTAGTTTGTACAGTGTCAGGAAGGAGATAATCCTGCACATGGGGAGGGATTAGCCCTAAATCAATAATGACCCCACACTGTGAGCATGTTAAGGCAACTGGCATCTAACTTACTGAGCTGTCTGGATGCTATTGCCCAGGTTTTGTTTCAAAATCAAGGGGAAGTAATTAGTTTTCAGGACAGGGGGGTAAATCTGTGGATTACTATGCAGCAATTGAGCATTAAACCAATGTGTAATTTCAGCTGTCTTCTATTTGAAGTGAAATGAACAGATTCTCAGTCAGGAATAGCTCAACAATTAAAGTTATAATTAGGCTTTGAAATTGTCTTCTAATGCATGCTGTCTTTTTGTCAAGAGAAACATATCTACCGCATTTACTCACAGTAAATTTCCATGGACAACTCTGTCTTGCTTACTAATCAATGAACATGTCAATCAAGAATGCTACACTTGCATCAGATGAGTAGCTGTCCACGTGTGGAGAATTTTTCCACTGGAGAGGATCACCAGACTGCTCTCCCCTCACCTTTAAGCATAAGAAAAAAGGGGGGAGGGAATACAAACAGAACAGAAAAGCACAGAGGAGTTTATTGAGCTCCTGGCAAGGAGACTAATACAAATAACACCTACCATAGATAACTGCATGCCTAAGAAATTGAGTCTCCCACACAGTAATGAACATTTGGGTTTGTGTAAGCTTATTCTTAGATTTTTTTTCCACTAATGATTATGACCAATCACAAGTTTATTCATAGCTTGTTTGGTCAGAGTAGTGCAAATATTTATGTACTTTCAGCTGCTCCCTTGTATTCTCCTCATGGGGTCGCCACCACAGATTAATCCAGATGCCCTTCCTGATGCAATCCTCCATGGTTGGAAGGGCTTGGCTCCCCACCTGGAATCAAACCAGGGATCTCCTGCTTGTGAGACAAATGTGTACAGTAAACCACTACACTACAGGGACACTAGCACTGTAAATATTTAGTGGCTATTAAACTTTTCTGAAAATTCTATTAATCACTTGGATCAGAATGTGGTTTGGAACACTGGGCAAAAAAAATAATGCAAATAATTTATATGCAGTTCAAACAATGCCTTCTCAGTTCCAGGGCATCAACTGCTGATGTGGCAGAGATACTCACAAGTATTATTTGACGTTGCTGTGATGTTCAGACCACAGCATAATTGGAAGCTGAATATTAAAGGAGCAGAGTGTATTAATTAAAGTGATTTTTACCAGAAACTGAGTTTCAAATACATACTCATGCTTTTTATAGTGAAAAATTGCACTGGGTTAATAATCACTGTGTTTTTGTTCACTTATGAAAAGATATTCATATCTACATTGTTTAGCAAGTCCTCTTCCATAGATGTTAACATATTGTGCAGCCATGCTTCTACAGCAGCTCAGAGCAGACTCAAACACTAGCTTTCGCATTTCTTTTAATATTGTCATAATGCAGAAATGCTGTCATTACTCATTGGCTATAATCTATTACTTTTGCAGAATAAAAACTGAATTTATAATTCCTAAATCTTATTCAACTCAATTGCATTTCTAATTCCCTAATTATGTCTACATACACAAAACTCTGTACTGTTCCTCTACACATTTGGAAAGGGAGGGGAGTGAGGACAGAATAACAAAATAACACGCACTGCTCCTTTAATAGTCATCTTCCACATTAGGAGGCTAGAGGGATGGCAGTGGAGTGAGTCACAGGTTTGACTTCCAGCAGACAGCAGTTTGTGTCCTATTTGGGACCTTTGCATTTGGCACTTTGTTTCTGTTGGTTTAAACTCACTGGTTTATTCACCAAAAACAGTTTGATTAGGTTCAGACTGTAAAAGCTACATGGGCAGCTTTAGAAAAATACATTGGTTTAGGTAACATAGGCTCTGCACAAAATTTATGCTTACCCACTGCATTTAAATGTGATGCCAAGGGGTCCTTTATAAGCACCCATATGTGGCATGTTGGAAGTGGAGGACCCATCTCGCTACTGCCTAATCCCCATGCATCATCGCACACCAAAGGACACCTTGTGGGTATCTGCTAGACGCCAGTAGCTTTGACAAAATGGCAAATTTTGACGCCTTGGGAATGAGAACAGGCTGGCCAAGCACACAGAGATATTATTATCAGCATTTTTTGTTCCTGCATATAAAAGTGAAAGGAAGGCATGAAGACAATGTGAGGAAGTGAGAGCAGGAAAGAGGCAGAAAGTGTTTCAATGGCAGAAAATGTGGAGGAGAGTGAGAGAAAAATGAGAGAGGGATTAACACAATTTCATCAGGCTGTGAGTGAAGGAAAGCAAAAGGAGGGAGACTTGTGAGAAATTCATTATTGTAGGGGTTGGATATGGACCATAAGGTGATTGCTGCAATGTTTCCCCAAAGTCACTAAGGTTGGAATACTTGCACAATGGATGCATGGTATTCAGCTGAACTTTGCAGAGTAAATAAGAATGTCTCTATGCAGAGACACATGTATACATGCATCGATGACAGTGCAGGCACTTTTGCTTATCCTCTCCCTCCCAGTATCCCACAAAAGCTCACAGCCATGCTTTCTCAAGGTCATAAACAATTATTGTTTCCCTCCTGCTGTGCTATTGGTCTTTCTTCCACACTGTAATAATTAACAATTAACCTTTAATCGACAATGCTTGTCAGAGCTCAAACTTAACATGTCCATTAGTTTCATGTCAGAGCACAGCCAATATTAGTAGCATGCACACACTTAATATCATGCATAATCCAAAATACACAAAGTCTGACCTTCTAGCTATTGAACAGATGATTAACCTTTATGCTCATTTAGCCTTTGGTTCGCTTCATTACTTGATGAAATTTTAATTACAATACTGAAATTATGTTCCAAGAGCCCTCCCTAGAAATCCATATCAAACTTCTCCCTTGAAGACTATCAGCTAATGTGCAAATTGAATCCATCCACACATTTTTTTTTTTTAGTTTACTACTGGGAACATAAAAAGTTATAGTTAAAATAGAGTTTACGAATTTGTCAGATGAAACTTTTATCTGAAAAATCTCCTAGCAGAGGAGCCAGGAAAATCACTTGTCCTTCAGTATTTGTCTTTTTTTGTATTATTCCCAAGGCTGAAAGTGGTGGGTTAAATCACAGCAGAAGCCCACATTAAATGTCTCTTCGAACCTCTGCTGTTTTAAGTTCCAGAGCTTGACAAGGAACTCTCTAAAGCAGATGTTGCTGTCAATTATTAATGGAAAGAATGAACACGTATCTTTTACACAAACAACCCCAAAGCTATAGACTTCCACGTAAACAGCATTCAGGCCCACAGCTTCACACAGCTAAACAAAGCTCCACATCAAAGTGCATATAAAGCAATACACTGTGTTTAACTATATATTCATTTGACAGACATTGATGCATTCACACAGGGCCACACCGCTGATCATCGAGGAGTAAACAGGTTTTTGTTCTGTTTCACTGCTTGCTCCACTTTTGCACTTTAGCTTGTCCCTTGTCAGCAGAAAACTGTGTGCAGTGAAGACAAGGTTGGCAGCTTTGGTTCAGCTGATGCCAGTTCACAGCTTCTATTGTTCACCTGCAGATCTGGGAACAAAAACAAGGTGTTGTATCGTGTCATCCCAAGCCTCTTCCTATGAAAGGATAACCTGCTTTCCAACTGCAATCTAAGCCGGATTCCCAGCTAATTCTCATTGCAACTACAACAACAGAAAGGGTCTACATGGAAACACAGAGAGGAACCCTAAGCTGGATTGGTTTCAGTTTTACTTCACATGGTTGAAGCGAGAGGGGAAAGTGGGGCAACACGTTCCCTGGATAGTCTGTCAACCATTAATAATGGAATACAAGCACACAGAGGGAGCAGGGGGTGAATTTGAGAAACTGATATTGTAGCCATGAGATTTTCATTTTATTTTGAAGGCTGCAACTTCTCCCCTGCTTATTTTAATGAGAAAGGAAAACCTGTAGTACAGTGAAAGGAAGTGCTGTTCATGTTCAATTCTTCATAGCTTCTCCACAGGGTAAATACTGTGCAATATTGATTTTGATGTACAAAATGTTAGTTCAGACTAAATTATTTTATATAAAAAGTTACTGTGATCTTGGTTACAAGTCAGTATTTCTTCAGTCTGCTTCACTGTACCATATTTACTATCCTAATCTTCCCCAAAGGAGAATTATATTGTTTTAGATCACTGCCGATAGACAAAAAGATCTACTTTGTATCAAATTAAACAAGAAATAATATCTTATTCTTTAGACGGTAAACAAATAGTCACAACACCTTAGACTTGAATTATGGTCTAATTAGAAACAGCACACTGGCCTCTAGATTCAAAATTTACTAATGTATTTATTTTACCAAATTAGCCTTTGTAATGGTGAAACAAAACACTTAGCTCAAAAGTGGAAACATTTAATGGGTCTTTTTTTTAAATTTATTTTACTTTATTATAACGTCACTTGTTGATCAACACTTGATCTTTATTACCCACTGTTAGATGCTCATTAGACTCTCTCTGAGGGTAATTTGCCACACATTACAGAAGAGCTGTACTATAAAGAATGACACTGAGTAAAATGCTGCAAGGGTTGCTGTATAATGTTTGGATCTTTCGCCTCTTTTCCCATGATTAAAAAAAATTACATTAAGTAAATTCCAGACTGATAGAAAAGTATTTTGGCTCAATATGGGTTACTGGACAGACTTTATGTAATAAAGATAGATATACTACAAAAGCATTAGAACAGCAGGTGCGGTTATTTTGTTTTAGCTGTACATGTAAGACCTTTGCCTGTCAGATTAAAAGCTGAGCATGAGAAAAGAGATCAGTTTTCTTTTATTCCCTGGTATTTACATCTAAATATGGTAAACAACATACTGTAGAGCGCAACAAATTTTATATCAAATCACCCAGTTTTTCAAGTGAGCATAAGTACTGGAAAAGCATGTTGTCAACTAAATTAAAGTAAAAAATACTTCATATTTAGTTGCATGGCTCTTGCTATAACAGCATCAAGCCCATAATCTACAGAATCCACCAGATTTCTTTGGCCTTCATGGATTTAATCCTTCTAGGCTTTTACTACAGCATCCTTTATTTGTTGTTTGTTTTGCAGGGTTTCTCCCCTCAGTCTTCTCTCTGGGAGATGAAATGTGTGTTCAAATAGACTAAGATCTTGTAATTGATTTGGCCAGTCCAAAACCTTCCATTTTTTTTTTCCCATGATGCAGTACTTAGCTGTGGTAGCAGTGTGTTTTAGATCATTGTCGTGCTGCATAATAAAGTCCCTCTCAATTAATCTGGGTGCATTTCTTCATAAATGGGCAGACAATATGTTTCTGTAGACTACTTTCATTTTGCAACTACAACCAGGGGTTACATCATCAATAAAAATGAATGAGCCTGTTCTGGAAGCAGTCATGCAAGCCCAAGCCATTACACGACCTCCACCATGTTTCACAGATGACCTTGTACATTTAAAGTTTCTTTTTTTCTTCATACTTTGGCCTTTCCATCACTTTGGTTGAGGTTCATCTTTGTCTCATCAGGCTATAAAAGATTCCAGAACTGTCATGTCTCATCTCTGTACATTTTTGCAAATCCCAATATGGCGCTCTGATTTTTACTGCTGATGAGTGATTTGCCTCTGTATCGTTGTACTCCAAGTCTCCTTGGAACAGTGGACTGTGATATATCTACCCCGACTTTGTGAAGGTTGGTCATGATGTTACAGACTGTTGTTTGGGGGTTTTCTTTACTGTTCTCATCATTCGTCTGTCATCAGTTGCTGTTTTCCATGATGATCAGTTCAATGCCTGTTGCTCAGTACACCGGCAGTCTCCTTCTTTTTCAGGACAAATTGTGGTACTGGCTGTGCCCAATGGTTTTGAAATACCTCTGATCAATTTCCCTCTTTTTTCAGCTTCAGAATGTCATGTTTTTCTCCCATAGACAGATCTCTGGTCCTCATGTTGTTGTTGTTTAACATATCTGGATGTAAATACAAGGGGATAAAAGCTGAATATCTGATCTCTCTTCTCATATTCATCTTGTGATTTGATACAATAAAGTCTTCAGTGCACAACAAAAGAAAATTAATTGCCCTTGCTGTTGTAATACTTTTGGAGTGGACTGAATTAAACATGTAGAATATAGCTTTAAAACTATCTCAGCACTGTTATTTGATCAAAGAAGCCGTTTAGTTTCCTTTTAACTGATGTACAGTAAAGCACTTTGGTCAACTGAGGTTGTTTTTAAATGTGCTGTTTAGTTGCCTTGACTCAACTCGATAAAGCATAATTCCATTTTACCCTGGTAATATAGGATATTTATAGTCTCGTTGCAGAGTAAAAGCAGGATTATTTCTAACTAGAAGCCACTGGAAATGTCGATTAGAAAAAAGACACAAAAGCTTGGCCAGTGTTACCTCTTGTGCTCACTGGCAGATGAAAGCATTACTCATTTTCAGGAGGAAGACAGTCTGCGTCACTCACACACACTGTATTAGAAACCCTGACTGTAGAATCTGAATCACAACTGATTTGGTATTCAGTTATTCATAAAAGAACTGATTAAAATGGGCTGAATCAGAGGTGGCTGCCACCAGCTGTCAGCTCTATTCTGTATCTTTCTCTTTGGCTTCGGTTACTTTATTATCTCTGCTTATATTGTAGAATCACTACTAGTCTCCCGCCTGTATTTCTTCTTCAGTTTTGCTTTGAGTTTATCTTTAGTTTAGCAGGTTCTATTCTTTCTTTGCTGAAGATGTGGTAACTTTTATCCCAATAGTTTTGTCTTTAGGAGGCTCATGATGCTTTTTAAAGGTTTGTTACAGAAGCTGATTGAGAAACGATCTTTCAGATAAAGTTAAAACATAAAAAACAAACACAAAAATGCAGCTTTGAGGTTTTTGCAAATATACACACAGCAACACACAGTCTTTAGTGACAAGTCCTTTGACGCATGACAACTCCCTTTCCTCACATCAACCTAGATGCTGAATTTGACAGGCTCTTTAAAGGCTTCAGTGAGTTGTTTTTGATCATTACCACCCCATTTGTCAAAAAGAATATGCATATAATAAAAAAGCTGTATCTCTTGAAGCCTCTTCTCTGTGGAGCAACTTTCTTGCTCATGCTGTAAAACCAGGTAATATTATATTAATTATATTATATTAATTTTTAGACAAATGGCATGGATGGTTCTCACTGTCAAAGACTTATACAGTATTTAAACCTTCATCATCATTGGCTGCTGATGGTAACTGAGAGGTAGTCACTCATTGTAGATGTCCCTGGTGCTTTATTCATATTTTGGTAAGACAAGTGACAAACTGAAGAAAAACCTAAACTCTTGATCCCTACAATGAGAGGAACTGTTGTCTCTGTTTTGTTAGGGTCACTGCAAACCAACATCAAGTTGTTTTCAACTTTATTCAGTGACAAACCTTTCTAATATCATTATCCTGATGGGGATGGTCATTTCTGGGATGACAGTCCCAGAAGAGACCATCCCCATCCTGAATAGTGTAAAAATTATACAATTTATAAACATTTGCACTCAGTCAACCCAAATGACTACCTACTGAAGATTTTGGATCTATGTGTTAGACCAGTAGTTCTCAAATGGGAGTACTGGAAGGAATTCCAGGGCGTTCGTGAGAATTAAAAAATAAATAAATAATAATATATATAGTATAAATAATTTTTTAATTAAAAAATCATTTAAAATAGTTATTTAATAAATATTCAAATTGTCCAAAAGTTCTAAAAGTTCATCAAATGAATTTTATATTGAGTAGGTTATTCAGTTTCATTAACCTAAAAACCAGTGTCCCCAATCACTGCTGCCTCAAGAACTAAAATAATGGAGTCATGGTTAAAGTGTAACAGCAAAGATACTGAACACATAATGGCACAAGTAGCAAAAAAGGCGAAACCAGAGCCTGTAAAATTAGGGCAGTATTTAGAAGAATATGTTTTAAAGGGATTTACACCGGCAAACCACCCACAGCCTTTTGCTTTTTCTACGGGGAGAAAATAGCCAACAGTGGCATGAATCCAGAACATCTTAAAAAATAAATGCAAAGAGCTCAGTTCAATGCAACAATGTTCTTCAGTGGTGACATTTTTTAATTTTAAGAATGCTTTATTAATCCCAAGGGGAAATTGCATTGTGTTACAGATGCTTAGATATAAATAAAAATAAATTTGAATATCAATATATACGATACTTAATATGAAATTGGTCAACGAGTCACGGGGAGGAATTATAGCGTTCGTCCACAGGTAGAAATGATTTCCTGTGACGTTCTGTGGTGCATCGTGGTGGAATGAGTCTGCTGTTGAATGTGCTTCAGTGTCTGTCCAGCACGTCATGGAGAGGGTGTGAAAGACTGTCCAGTATTGTCCTTATCTTGGACAGCATCCTCCTAATAATGCATGTATTAAGATTTCTTTTTTGCAAACATTATCTATGCATGATTACGTTTATGATTCTTTGTGAAGAAATGTTTAAAATTAAGTTCACAAATTCAGTTTGAGAAAAGATCTCTATTGTAATCACAAGAGGGCACTTTAAGTTGATAATATTTTTTTTAATGTGCACAAATTTCTATTCACAAATTTTTAGTTATTTGTTTTTATATATTTTTACCTCCAAACAGTTCAAAACAGACCACTATAGATGATCAATGAGCAATGTTTTGCACAGTTTAGTAAATCAGACAATGATGTGACAGTGCTGTGTTTTATGTCTTTATTCGACCAAAAATGCTTTTCTCTGGTTAGGAGGTACATGGCTGAAAAAATATTTCACAGGGGTACATCACTGAAAAAAGGTTGAGAACCACTGTGTTACCACCAACATAAAAACACCTGCATGAGTGAATCCTCCATTAGAATTCAAGAGACTTGCACTGGAAGTTTGCTGGAAGCTGTTCTGACCCAACACCTACTAGGAGACTTTCCTGTCTGTTTTTATGACCAAGTCTTTTGGAGTAATTCTCTGGTCTTCTTCTTCTTCTTTCGGCTGCTCCCGTTAGGGGTCGCCACAGCGGATCATCTGCCTCCATCTCATCCTATCCCTTGCATCCTCTTCCCTCACACCAACCCTCTGCATGTCCTCCTTCACTACGTCCATGAATCTTCTCTGTGGTCTTCCTCTTCTCCTCCTGCCTGGCAGCTCCATCTTCAACATCCTTTGTCCAATATATCCACTATCCCTCCTCTGAACACGTCCAAACCATCTCAGCCTTGCCTCTCTGACTTTGTCTCCAAACTTCTCAACATGAGCTGTCCCTCTGATGTACTCATTCCTAATCCTGTCCATCCTGGTCACTCCCAGGGAAAATCTCAACATCTTCAGTTCTGCCACCTCCAGCTCTGCGTCCTGTTTTTTTGTCAGTGCCACCGTCTCCAAACCATACATCATAGCAGGTCTCAC
>VUQH01060181.1:0-23976 GCA_015106775.1 Etroplus canarensis | reverse complement strand
ACTTTTATGCATTATGCACCTCCATAACTCCATAACTTTACATGATCTTTCACTTCTGGGCCGAGTTGCTGTGATTCCACTTTGCAAAAATACCACTTACAGCTGATCGTGGAATATCTAGGAGGGAAGAACTTTCATATACTGACTTGGTGCAATGGCGCCATTCTATTACAGTACCACACTGGAATTCAGTGAGCTCTTTCACATTCTTTCACAAATGTCTGTAAAGCCGGACTGCATGATTAGGTGCTTGATTTTATACACCTGTGGCAACAGAACAACTGAATTCAATGATTAAGCAGTGCGGCCCAATATGTTTATCCATATGGTCTTCTCGGTCTAAAATGAAGAGCCTGAAGAGTGGAAGATGATTTTCCAGCTCCTGAACAGGCACAACAACATATTGACCTATAAAGACCATTTGAAAAGATTACTGTGCGACTCACTGTGTGTACAAGCCTCACTGATTTTGACGGTGTTTTATAGGAGCAGATCAGAGCAGAGCAAGTAGATCATTTAAACTGCTGTAAACCTGTCATCTGTCACTATGACTCGACAGTGCCAGGCAGAACAGACCAACCAGAAATAGGAACAATATGTTTTTCTGGACCAGAAGCAGTAAATGACCTTAGTCATAAAAAATCTGTCAAGGTTTTCAACTCAATTTTCTTAATGAGCCTCAGGGCAAAACCCATAAGCTGTTTCTTATAACGGTCAAAGCAGTGACGAGTGATTAGAAAGCGAGTAATGCTCAACATTTCCCGATATCCAATTATTCTGAACTTTAAAATTCTAGTGAGGTCATATTTCATGGAAAATACGTTGAATATTCAGTGTGCCACATGAACACAACCTACAGCTGTCACAAAGCTGGCAAGTGTACAACTAACCACTGTATAGTTGGTACATCAGGATGTTAATATGAACTGCACAAACAGTCTAGCAGTCAAATTTTAGTTTTTCTTCAAAAGAAATATTCTTTTCTTTTGTGAGACATTTTGCGCACTAAACATAATTATTCACACCACTGCTAGAGGTTGCTTGTCAGGAAAATTAAAACGTACTGTAGGTCTATTTCATGGCTTGAAGCTCTCAGTTTTCTGGTGAGGGTATTTTCATGTTTCCATACCTGCTGATGCTGAGTGTAAGCTGCTGAGTACAGGTTTTGATCTTGTTCTGAGCCTCCATGTGAGTCATGCTCTCTGTGCTGTCACCATTGATAGCCAGGATGGTGTCGCCTGGACACAGGTCACCTTGGGCTGCCTTGCTGCCAGGTGTCACCTAAAGATAACATTCAAACATACCGGACATGCACACAAACAGACCAATCCAAGCACACCCATGAAAAGAAAAGAGCAGAAAGAGCCATTATAAGCAGGTTTTAAACTGCTGGTGAGAAAGAGAGAAAAAAGAAAAAAAGCATTAGTCTGGGAGTGTCAACACAGAGCAGCTCTCTTTTGATTTATGTCATAGTGAACTGGGCAAAGCTCCAGGTTTACACTGTCAACAGGCAACAACAATGATACAAGTGAAAGGCCACCTGGTTTTAAAGGTAGTGAAATATCAGGATAGAACATTTTATAAATCTAGTCTCACACCAGGGATTTCTATCAGAAAAGCTGTTAAACCTAGACAATGTAAAGACGCAAGTGTGGGGGGGGGCAAACACCTTAATTGTGAGCCAAACACGAAACAACAGAACTGCACCTATGCTGTGCAGACAACAGACTGGGTCAGAACATTTTCCTGGTCCTTTATTCCTTGTCATCTTATATAATGGTTACATAGTGGTCCAATAAACAAATAAAATATGTAACTAACCTAATAGTTGTTTTGGTCAAAAAACAAAAGAATATCCTTAAATCAAAGGCCAGGCAGGGGGTAAACTGAGACCCTGCATGTGTAATATTAAAATTGAAGGTTGAAGCATCCTTAACCCTTTGAACAATTTCAAGTCCTGGTAATGCAAGCCATTTGCAGGCATCTGTGCAGCATGTTCGTCTATTTAATTAATGATTTGATGTTTTCTTTTTTCCGGTAAAACATATCCCCATCTCTTTAATGTTGAACATTTTCTTTCAAGGGTTAGAGAGAGCAAGTTTCTTCTCTATGATCCTTCATTCCTGAAACGTTCCTGGTTGGTGGATATTTAAGCTCCACAGAGAGTAAAGGGGGAGGGGCGGTAACATATGATATCAATTTACCATTATTACACACACACACACACACACACACACACACACACACACACACACACACACACACACACACACACACAAATGTGCCTCTGACTGATCACATGGTTTTGTCTGACATTAACAAGGAGAAACTGCAATTCATTTCCTCCAAAGTAAAACAAGTTATTGTCATCTGGCAAAAAAAAATCCGTCATAGCAATGAAACAAAAATTGGAATGAAAAGTGAACAGTTTGTCATCATGTCTCTGGACTTTTTTGTATGCGCAGCAGTGACATTTATGACTATTGGTTTGTCTGCATTCTTCCAAGCATTAGATGTGAGATTCCTGCAGCTGGGTGGAATTTCTGTAGTCACACTGCTTTTGTGGGAATATTGAGCAATAATGTGTTATATTTTCATATCATCTGGACTTACTTTTTCCAGTTGCAGATTACCTGGCCTGTAGTCAAACAAAGACAGTCTTGGTCAACTGAAATCCTTGCTACTCTTAAACAAACCTATTGGTCCCTGGGGATAAAAATAAACAGCTTGTTTCCCCCAGATTAAATTAAAAAAACCACCATTCACTGAGTGCACACTGGCCTGCTAACTGAGAACCTAAATAAATTAAGAAAAAAAAAGACAAAGGAACAGAAGATGTTGGATTATCCTCCTGTTACTACATGCCATGTGCCTCAAGTGTCAGTGATTCATCTTTGCTTCATCATACAAGCTTTGTAAGTGCATCACTCTTTGAGCTCATTCATCGTCATACCAGAGCACCCAGTCCTTGACCCCACACCATGCCTTGACAGCTGCACCTTAGGATATATTGTACGTTTTTCACAAATACTTCTCAGTAATCTAATTAAAGTTGAACAAAGATAAGATTGGTTAAAAGTCTGGAGTAATAAACAGACTCCAAAGAGAGCGAGGGGAGCTGCTTGTGAAAGAAAAGCAGGCCTGATAACTGGGAGGAGCGATTTAAGAGCAAAGGCATACAAGTTCACGCTCCATGAAGTGCTAATAGCCGAGTCGTGTGGTTCAGATGTGGAATTCCAAATTTACAGCCTCTGACCGCCCTAGTGTCCCTGACTCAGTTCCGGTAAACTGAGAGGTCACTGTGGGGAGTATGAGTAGGCTTGTGTGTGTCTGTGAGTCTCTGGGAAAAGCAAACCCTCCTAAGCTTACACAGTTTATAAGCTGTTCTTGTAGGAACCCGGCATAAACAACTCGAGTAGTATAATCGAAGTTCTGTAAATTAAAGATAGATACTTTCAAAGAAGAAGAAGCAAGAATAAAGCTTTTCTTGGAGTTGGAAGCATAAAGGATTCTTGTTTGTCAGTGCATGTTTTGACAGACGTTAACTGGAGGTTAACGTTTGCCCCTGTCATTTAGCATGACCTCCCACATGAGAATGCTGGTGTGTGTCTTGGATTTATGCCTGGATTGTGTCATAGGGGAACGAAGGTCATGCAACCCCAACAAACACAGAGTAATAACACCTCAGGGACAGGCCATGAGGCATAGTGCATGACTTGCACAAACACATATGCACACAGTAGTACACTAAGTACCACGATGGCATGACTGAGCGAGTAACTGGAGGACAAAGATTCCTGTTCGGCAAGGAAATGTTAGGATGATGTAGAGTTATGTGGTTCACACATGAACATAACCTGCTATATTTACACTCAGCGTGCAGGGTGATGGAATGACTTCAATCTGTAAAGCTTTAAAAAGTACAAGATGGGCAAGCAGCTTTAAAGTGCCGTTTGCCGTTGACATGTTATTTTGGTTTTCTTACTCACAGGACAGTAACAAAAGTTCCACTTTCCTTGTGCTCCAATTTTTGCCAGAAACAAGAACAAAAAGAAAAGAAACAAGAATCTAACTGTACCGATCTTCTGAAAACTGTGTGCGAATGCAGCTAATGAAGCATCACAAGGGAACTAAATTTGTTGAGAACAATGAAAAGTGGTTTCTTGTCCAAGCTGGAGGGGAATAAAAGACATAATTTAAGCAAAATGACTCGGCTTAGGGACTTAATATCATATGGTATGAATTCAAATCTTATTTTCACCCAGTAAAGCTACTTTCATTTACCACAGACATGCAAGGAATGTGTTAAAAAACAAAAGTGATTGTTTTGTTAGTTGCTAGAGTTCAATTTCTATAAATTATGTCAGTGTGGGTAAGGTTATGGTGGATGTATAGATCAAAAGCAGGGCTTTCACCCATTAAACTGAGGTTTGTGTTGTATGTGAGGCCAAAAATAAGTGTTAACTTAATATGCTCAGGACTTTTTCTTTAGTATTATTTTCTTTTTTTATTAAGAAGACTAAATTTTGGGCAACAAAACCACTTGATTAAGTTCAGGAAGAGATCTTCACCTTAAACACTTGTTAAATGGTTTTCTGGTAGTCGTCAAAGGAAGGGATATGAACTGAAACCATGACTAAAAAAAGTAGAACCACTACACCTTAAGCTGATGCAATGTACACTATATGGACAAATGTCTTGAGCGAACTACACATTACACCTACAGGAGCTTTCATGACATCCCATTATAAATCCATAGGCATTAATATGGAGATGGTACCCTCCTTTGCAGCCATAACAGTTTCCACTCATGTGGGAAGTCATCCCAAAGAGCACCTGAGAGGTCAGACACTGATGTTGGACAAGATGGCCTGGCTGCATTCTAGTTTATTCCAAAGGTGTTCATTGAGGTCAGGGCTCTGTGTGGGCCAGTCAATTTTTTCCACAACAAACTCTTTCAACCATGCCTTTACGGACTTTGCTTTGTGCAATGGGGTGGAATCATGCTGGAACAGAAAAGGGCCTTCCCCAAACTGACCCCAGTCTGTTACCACAGAAGTGACTGAAATGCCTTGGTAAGCTGAAGCAGTAAGATTTCCCTTCACTGGAACTAAGGGGCCCAGGCCATCCAAAGAAGAACAACCCTATAGCATTATCCCTCCACAGGTAATATTCTCCTGGCATTTGACAAACCCAGACTCATCGATCAAACTGCCAGATAGAGAAGTGTGATTCATCCCTTCACAGAACACGTTTCCACTGCTTCAGAGTCCAGTGACGGCAGGTTTTATATTACTCTGTCTGATGCTTGGTAATGCGAAGCTTGGATGCAGCTGCTCAGCAATGGAAATCGATGCCATGAAGTCCCCAGCACAAAGTTGTTTGGTTTTTTTTGTTGATGTTAATACCAGAGGAGGTTTGGAACGCTACAGTTACTGAATCGGCAGTTTTGGCAATTTTTACACACTATGCACACCTCAGCACTCGTCAACGTCGCTCTGTAACTTAACGTTGTCTGTCACTTCGTGGCTGAATTTCTGTGGATCCTAATTGCTTCCCCTTTGCAATAACACTTCTTACAGTTGATCATGGAATACCAAGAGGGAATACATTTCATAATCCAACTTGCTGCAATTTCAGTACCACGCTCAAATTCACTAAACATTTAGAACTGCCCATTCTTTAAGAAATGTTTGTAAAAGCAGACTGCCCTGTGACAATAGGACTGAATGAAACACTTGAATTCAATAATTAAGAGATGTGGCCCAATACTTTTGTCCATATAGCGTGTGTCAAGTAGAGATAAACACCACACTTTTTATTGCGGCAAGTTCAGGCATCAGACAGATGGTCATGATGGATCTGGGGAAGCATCAATGGTGCATAGAGAAACTTAAGCAACTGCTTATTAGGCAATCTAAACATTCACTTCATTTCCATAAGAGGCTGCTCCGCAAACAGTGACACAGTTAAATGCTAACAGATACAGCGGTTAGCAAATGACAGCCTCATGTCACACAGAGTCATCTTGTGGCATGCTGAGGTTTGGGGAATATGCTGGAGTGTGGTTTCACTGTGGACCAATGTGTATTTGAGAGAAACAGGCTGAGAACACAGCAAGGAAAAGAGTAAATGTGTGAATGTTCATGCATGTGTATTTACACATTATGTAATGTATCTGATAAAGCTGCGCTTAAACTCTCACTCAAGCATGGCATCAGTCTCAGGACAAAGTAGTCTGACAGGTTATGATTATTTTTGTCTGTTTGTCTTATCCAGGTATTTTATCTAGATCAACACAGACATTGTGAAGTGTCCTTGAGTGTTTGTCTTCCTGAAAAGTTAACTTTGGCTCTACAGTGATAATAAATTTGCAGGAGAAAAAATTTTTATGGGAGTCAGTGGGCAAAAAGATTATAATAACCTTTCAGCATATTGTAATTCAAATGGTCTTAGAGGAAGCGAAACTCTTGCACACCTTGCTCTGCATTCAGTCTTTGTGGAAAGCACAAGTCCGTTCAGACGAGATAGAGAAGAATAAAGGGCCATACAAAATAAGGTGTGGTGACACTTTTTGTTGGTTTTGCCTTTTCTAGAGTTTGCTTACAATTTTAAGCACAAGACTGGGTCAGAAAAACACAAAATTAGACAGGTATTTTTAATATTCTGGCTGATCAGTGTCTTTGATCACTAATGCTCCCCATTCGAGAAAATCTTTTCTCTAAGGTCACTTTAAATTAGCATGGAATTTTCACCTTTGATTTAGTCAAAATGTTCAGTGCACAGTTGTGTGAAAAAGTCTCACAGGACTCTATGCAGTTCTGTGAAAAACGAAGTACCACCTCACTACCAGCAAATTCAACCCCAAGTCAGACCATGCAATGCTCAGAGAAACTGCAAAAAACTCAAGAACTATATCTCAGACTCTACAGGCCTCAATTAGCATGTAATTACTAAAGTTAAAAAATATATTTTTTTTAAAGTTCATGACAGGACAGTTAGAAAAAGACCAAAGAAGTATTGCTTCCTTGGAAAAGTTGCCAGGAGAAAGCCTCTTCTCTCTAAAAAGAACAGCACAGCTTAAGATAACATTGTTCCTGAAGTTTTCTGGTTTGTTCACATGAAACTCTGTCTTTCAGACAGATGTGACCAACGGTGGAGATGTTTGGCCATAATGCACAGGACCAAATTTGGTGAAAATAAAACACAGCATATCAATGCAAGTTTAATGCACAGTGGTGGAGGGGGACCTGGACTCCTTGCAGTCATTGAATCAGCCATGAACTCCTCTGTATACCAAAGTATTCTAGAGTCAGTGTGATTCTATCTGTTTTGACAGCTAAAGCTTGGCCAAAATCGAGTCATGCAACAGGACAATGATCCCAAGAACAGCACCAAATCTACAAGAAAATATCTGAAAAAGAAAAGAACCAAGGTGTTGCAATGGCTCAGTCCAAGTCAAGACCTCAACCTGACTGAAACGATGCGACAAGGCCTTAAGAGAGCTGTGCATAAAAACAATGCCTGCAAACCTCAATGAACTGAAGCAACACTGTAAAGAAGAGTGTGCCAAAATTCCATTACAATGTGAGACACTGATAAAGTAAACGAGAAAATGATTACTTAAGTTATTGCTGCTAAAGGTGGTTCAACAAGCTACTGAATCAAGATATGAATTTAGTTTTTCACCAGACTCATTCATGGACCAGCATCACTTAACTGAAAAGAAATAAAAATTTCCTTAATCTGCCTTTCTTCTAAATGTGGACACATATTACTGGTTAGAGAGCTGGCTCATGGTACGAAAACATTTACCTTATAACACTGTTAAATTGTTTCATTAAATGTTAAAGTACTGTGTAGTTAGGCTCTGACTCATGCTGAAATACAGTAATTTAAATACTGCTAAAGCAGCAGTTATGTTTATTCTGGGAAGTTTTAATTTTAAACTTATTATCTAAATGGCTCTTCACCTGCAACACCTAAATGAAAAGAGCCTGTTAGTTTTAAATGCTGCTCTGATTTAGGAATTCAACAGAGAGACTTTCTGCTGGGTGGGAGCGCTGAGTCGCACATCTGAGCAACAGAGAGTCATTCCTGGCGACATTTTAGGCCTTTGTTTTCTTGTTGGACCAGCGATAGGAACCATGGTTATGACCTTGTTGACGCTTTGGAAAGCAAGGGGTGTGACCGACTGGTGTGTGTTAATCACACTCAAACAAAGAGACTAAATTAGCCAAGGCCAATAAGCAATACTGCATCTGATGATCAAATATGTAGGGTCAGACTTTAATGGGAACACAAGGACATGGGAGAGCTGCTTGAACTTAATTATAGTTTGTGATGCATTCAAGTGCATTTACAATGGCAGTGATATAAGATATCAATAGCAGTCCCTGTAAATCTGATTTTTTGTCAGATTCTTCATAATATTGACTTGTTTGCACATGTGGTGTGCTTTCCCTTAAGTTTTTATAACGTTCTTTCACCATGTAATGCTTGAACATGTCGCACACAATCATGAGGCCACCAGAAGAATCACTGGCAAATCTTGCAGCAAATACACTGAGACAAACGTGTTCTGAGAAAATGAGAGCTTATAAAGGAAAGCAGAGACGATTGAAAGGCTCCAGAGAAAATTGTAAGTCTAACAGCAAGACTGTTTACACTTGTGATATTTTCTAACTTTTTTGTATTTAAAAGACAGCACAGCCCTGCTCGCACCTCTCATAATAACAATCATATAAAGCCACTTTCATACACCAGATGACCAAATGAGCAGGAACAACTCGGCAACCACCCACGGACTCCCATTGTTTCTTCTGCCCTACATTTTCAAGAGTTCAGCAGCTTCACTGACAACAGGAAGTTCTTCAAGGGTACCATCTGTTATATTTTGCTCAGTTTGTTGTGGAGATACAGCATCTATAATTCTAGCCTACAGGAAAAAAGCTGCCAGACAGCAGCCTAAAGCTGATTATTATCTGTCCGTGCAATAACTCGTGGCTTAAGGTCACATGTCCTGTCTCTGTTGTGTGACAGAATGTACAGTGAGAGTTCAAAGGGTACATTAAGGTCACGTGATGCGTAAATATGTATATACACTAGATGCATAAAAGTACTGGGCTATCTACACATTATACCTACACCTAAGACATCTCTAGCATTAAGACATGTTAATGCTAGAGAAGGTTTAGAACTCTGAAATTATTCAGTCAGCAAAGTGTCAGCGACGTTTCTATGCATTTCCGCGATTGGTGACCCCGCTCTCTAACTTTACATGTCCTGCCACTTAGTGGCTGAGTTACTGTGGTTCCAAAAAGCTTCCACTTTGTGATAATGCCACTTACAGTTGATCGTGGAATATCTAGAAGGGAAGAAATATAACAAATTGACTTGTTACAACTCTTTGAACTCTTTAGAATGACCCATTCTTTCATAAATGTTTTAAAAGCAGCATGCATAGCTAGGTGCTTGATTTTATACACCTGTGGCAAAGAGACTGAATGAAACACCTGAATGACATGATTCAGAAATGTGACCCAATACCTTTGTCCATATAGTGTACCTGCAATGCAATCAAATTTTATTTGCTCTTAATTCACTTCCAGTAATTCCGATGTCCTTATGGAAGCAGCACGACTGGACAGCATGACCTGGCATGACTAAAGGTCTCTCTCTTTCAAATTCCAGAAATGCCAGAAAAAAATGCTAATTAGTGGTAGTGCAACAGACAGAAAGAAATGCAGCCAGTAAATGCAACATGATGGATTTTCTTTCTGTGTGCCTCATTTTGTAAAGTCAACAAACATTAACTACAACAACAGAAAGTGACTGGTTCCTGTTTATACTTCTCTCATAATGTATTAGTTTTCCTGAGGGTGGTCTTTGATCCTATAAAGATGGAAACCAAAAAGAAGAACTATAAGACAGTAGACTCCTTACTGTATACCATATACAATGAGGTGTAAATAAACAGTTACTACATGGAGCTTTCTGTAAACAGTGTTAATCTTACTTTTGAAATAGTTGCTAAGTTCAAGTTACGCAAGAGCGAAGTGAAAGAATTGGGTGATCACATTTTTAAGTCTTCTGTAACTGTTAAATCATGTTTTCCAAGTGAAACTGCCAAACATTAAAGAATTTTAATTTGGAGATTTGCATTTTTGTGACAGCTAGTTGGACAAAACAATATGTAGAATTTCAAGTGTGGAAAATAGGCATTTAATAAGTAAAAGAATATGACTTATGCAAGACAAAATCCCCACATAGATTGTCTGAAAGCTTCATCTGGCAGAGGCCATGCAGCAAGATAAGCATGAAGGGCTGCAAGCTGTTTGGGTCCTTATTTACCCAACACTCAGCTGTGAATTCAAGTCCAGAAGACAACTGCCCAAACTGAGCAGCATCCTGCGTCACCTTCTGTCTGGAAGTCAGTTTGACATTGAGCTACAAAAGGACTTACAGTACACGACAGTCCACTTTCAACATGTCCTCTCTAAATACTTCTGCAGTGACATGTTTCTTTGCTTGTGTGTAATTCACACCAAGTCATTTAACAACCAGACCTGCCATGCCTACACACCCTATCAGGGTAAATGTTTCCAGAGTCAAACAGGCATGCCATTAATAGGCTCAAGTCCTAATGGGCTTACCCTGGAAGATTATCACCTTATGCAAAGAGCCTGCTGCTGCCATCATAACTTGTTTTCAGGTATTTACAACTTTCAGTGTGCAGGTGTTTCTTGGCATTCACTTTTACATATGCTGAAAGATCTCAGACTGGGGGAGGGTTGTGTAAAATAATGTAACACTCGAAAAACAACAAATCTTTAGGTCTCATCCTCGACCTTCTCTTTGTTTCTTGGTGAGCTGACATACTATCAACTTTCTGACTATTCTGGCTTGTGCAGTGCTTACATGGTGCTTAAACACCCTCCAAGGAGGCATTTAGGATACTGTAGGACATGAAGCACCTTTTTTTGACATACAGAAACACGCTCTTCCTCTATAACTCTCTCCGTGTCACCCTCCAGCTCATTCAAATTGTTGTCTTGGGCATGCACCATGCAGCAAGAATGCAACAAGCATGCGATGAACGACAAGTTTACGAGATACTCCTGTACATCAGCAGCAATGAATCACTTCAAGCATTAAACTCCTAAAGGGATCCTAACAAGAGAGTCCATTTCACATATTTCTGTTTTTTTGGATCTCCTTGAATTCGATTCAGCCATATTTCAGACATCTGGAATAAACAATTATCAAGTTCTGTTATTAAAACACTCTTTGTGCTGATGTTTCAAAGCCAGTGATGTCAACTGAACATTGAAATGCTTGGTAATGACTGGCAGTCTTTGAGTGGCAGTGTAATACTGGGACTTCCTGCCAATATACTTTGTATTTATGCCTCTGATATTACATATTTGGCTAAATATGCTTACATCTCAGCAGCTGCTTCCCTGTCTAATTTTCAAGCCAAAGTTTTGGAGTTAGCCAAAAATCCCCTATTACTCTTGCAAGCAGCTTTTCCATGTGAGCACTGGTTTTTATTGCCATCCTCGCTATGTAACTGTCTGTAAAGTATAACCTGTAATTAATTTTGCTGATGCCATCACCACAGAGTTATGCAACTCTTTCACAATGCATGCCATGCTTTTTTTAATATACTGACAGTCATACATGCACAATCAGATTATTCTGGTGAGAAATTGTGTGATTAATTACACTGAAACCACAACTTGCAAGCTGAACAAATTATTAAAGAAGTTAGGTATGCACTGCAAAACTTCAGATGCCCTTGAAATGTTCTGAATTAACACAAGAGGGTTGCAACAAGCTTCTGATTCCCTACCATTCCAAATGAATTCCTGCCTTGGGCACCATAATTTACACTATACTGGTCTGGAAACTATACTGTCTGCACACAAAGAGACATAGCAAGGTTTGCGCATTTGCTGATATCATGATTGGATTCTGCACCTACCTTTTATGGTGATCTGCAGAACTTAAAGTGTCAAGTTAGCAAGTGAGTCTTGCCAATGTGAGAATGATGTAACCATAAACCCAGGGACATTTATCTGTCAAGGCTTTACGACACACTAAGTCAAAGCATGCCACATCATTGCGTCACATCTTTTTATAAGGAATATTGTATTGGGTATTTAAAAAAGAGAACTTTAGGTGGCCCTCAGGGGATCATCTACTTCTCTCAAAGTTGTTTATCACCCACCATAAATCTAAAGATTACACTTTTAGTCTGAAGTGCCAGAGTGCTGCAGTTAAAGGGTCGGTTTGGGGCTGGAGATACAGCTGAGTACAACACCTGGAATCCCTCAGCAACACCAATGAGTTCTGATGAAAAACAAATGTCAGCGCCTCCCTCCTGTCCCCACTGTAAGGCCTGCAGCAGGACCAGGCTGTGTTTATCCTGGCCAGGATGAACTTCTGGCTACTGCCAGATCCACTGCCAGCACACTGACTCCTGACCCATGTTGTGAGGGTCAGGGAAGTTCATGAAGCTTTGTGATTTCTACCATCAATACTTACTACAAGTAATACAGCAAATACTATTAGTAATAATTATTTAAAATAGGTTAATAGGAAAAAATCTTAAAACCATTCCCAAATATGGACTCTGTATAAAAGTAATTTTTAAAAAATACAATTAAAGGCGAGTTACCGTCCTGTGGTCAAAATGTAAAACACAAAATTAAGTATTTAAGTCTGTGAGTTTCTATAAACATGAAAGGTCAACTCATTTATCTCGCTGCAAATTTAATTTTCATTCAAATTAAACCCCTAAGTTTACACTACATAAACAGATTCCTGCGTTGTTGCTTCAGCTTCTGTACAGACTGATGATGTTGAACGTGTATAACTGATGGTCGGCCAATTGCAGTGACTCACTAAGCTGCACTGGCACTTTTAGCTGCCAGAAATTAGACGGCCCCATCTGTCTGCTTTCAGAGCAGAGCTCCTGTTTATACGCCGGTGTTAGGGGATAGTAGAAAAATTAATTCATTGAACAGCTTCCAAGCTCACTCAGTCTTTCCCACATCACTTTAAATGCCCTCCGTCTTGTCGCACGGACGAATGAATGGGTACACAGGCGCGACGGAGTCACAACCTACCCTGGAGATGGTCAACGGCGCGCTGAAATCCCGTCCTCCCACCAGCCGAAAGCCCCACGGAGAGGGTCCCTTTAGTGTGACGGTCTGGGTCATGGTCGGTATAAAGACTGCGAGGAGAAGCAGGTAGATGGAGAAGCGTCCGCGGTTCCTCGATATACGGATTGGGGAAATAAAAAAAGGGAACACTGGCTAGTCCTGCGCCTAGCTGCTAGGCAACGCTGTCCCGGCTCTGAAAACTTTCCTCCGCTCTTGATTCAAGTTTAAATAACGAAGCCGCCTCTGACGTGGGACGACGGGCTGCCGTGCCCGCCTTCGCCCGGTCTGTAGCCCAGAGAGTGGGAGGGGACGATGCCGGGAGTCGTGGCGGCTGCGGGGGGAGACCTTACTGCTGATATGTCCAGTAAAAAGCAGTTGTTCTGAAACAGTGCAGGTGTAAATGAACTCAGCAGAGTGCCTAGATTCTGGCATCGCCTGAACAGGCTTGTGATGTGTTTAACGTTCCTTTTCAGCTCTCATTCATGCGCTTCTATCAGCTCCAGCCAAGGTAAGGCTGCATTCATTTTCCACTTTATGTTTTTTTTTACAAGTTCTAGATGCAAAACGTTTTAGCTCAAAATCTATTTCTTATTTGTATGACTACACACACACACACACACACACACACACACTGCTGTATTGTATTTTATCCATCAACTGCCAGTCTCTTTGGGCATAAAAAGGTAAACAGGTGACAGATGTGCTTCAATTCCTCTACTCTATTTCAAGAATAGAAAAATTAAAGGAATATAAATAGAGCAGTATTGGTATCATTGGCATTTTTACAGAGGGTTTCTAGATATTGTCTGCAAAGAGTTTTTTCAAGTTATAAAAGCAGTCCTTATTTTCATATTATCTTACATAGTCAGTTTTTCTATTGTAGGAGGTTTTGTATATATGGTAAATGGAGTGATACTTATATAGGGCTTTTCTACTCTAACTGAGCACTCATTCACCCATTCACACACACATTCATGCAGCACCTTATTCTATGCCTTTAAGTGCATTTAACTATCATGCACACATTCACGCTCCAAGGGATGCATCGGGAGCATTTTGGGGTTCGATGTCTTGCCCAAGGACACTTCGGCATGTAGCCTGAAGAGGCCAGGGATCTAACCACCAACCTTCCAGTTGGAAGACAACCCGCTCTACCTCACGGTGGTTAGCACTGTTACATCACAGCAATAGGGTCTGGGTTCAAATCCAACAATCCGGCTGCCTTAGACCCTTCTGTGTGGAGTTTGCATGTTCTCCCCGTGTTTGCGTGGGTTCTCTCCGGGTGCTCCGGCTTCCTCCCACATTCCAAAGATGTGCAGTGGGGGTTAGGTTAATTGGCAATTCTAAATTGACCGTACACTTCTACTGTCCTTGTGGATGAGACCAGAAGTCAAAGAACTACAGGAAGGAAAACCTCTAACAAAAAACCCGTTGACAATGCGCCTCGCCAGCGCATCGATGGTAGGCCATATCCCACTTCAACATGACAAATAGCAAAAAGAAGTCAGCTGGAAGTCTGAAGTGGAGGGCTACATCCTGCAGTGGATGGAGACGGCCTAACTAACTATATACAGTATACACTGCATAAACATGTTGTTGGGTTTGTTTTTATTCTTGTTTTGGTCTGCTTGCTGCTTTAATACAAGAATTTCCCCAGTTTGGAATGAATGAAGTACCATCTATCTATCTGAAAAAATGCACCTTTGGCTGCTCCCTTGTATTCTCCACAAGTGGTCGCCACAGCGATTATTCCGCATTGGTAATTTGGCAGATGTTTTTACGTCAGATGCGCTTCTTGAAACACCCCTCCATAGTGAGAGGGGCTTGTGTCCCCACCTGGAATCAAACCAGGGACTTTCTGCTTATGGTGAATGTGTAAACCACTACACTAAGGGGACTATCTATCTATCTATCTATCTATCTGGCAGGCTGGCTGTCTAATATTTAAAATTACTTTTGTTTGCCTCATTACTTTTGAGCCTGTGAAATGGGGTCTATGTATAAATAATATGAATACAGTAGTTAATGTATTTTTTGTCAGATCCCTATTAAAGTTGAAAGTCTGCACTTCAATTCCATGTTGACTGTTGGATTTAAAATACACTGTGGTGGTGTACAGAGGCAAAACAATTTTTCAAAACTGTGCCTAACAGCTCTGTATAACAAGTCTAACAAAGCCAGCAGCTCTCTGAGAGTGGAGTTTGGCTTAAGACCCCAGTATGCTCTTACACTTTCAATGTTAAAATGTTAATGTTTACCAGATAACATGCACTAAACACAAAGTACAGGACTCACAATTTTAATGGGATCAGTTTTGGAAATAAACCAAAGTAATGGACAGAGTAAAATTTTGAACTGATGGTGGTGTTGGTAACAGCTGATCCTGTACTAGATTTCATGGTATTGTGAGTCATATTGTGTCATAGGAGGACAATCTGTGAATGCACCTAAAACCAAGGCCAGTCAAACACTTGCTGATCAGGGTCTTAAGAAAAAAGCGGGATGGCCTGAGTATCATAGAGAAACAATAAAGCTCTTATCCTGTAATTTGAATGCCTCACTAGCAGAAAAGACCTCTCCCATCTGTCAGTGAATATTCTAGTATCCTCTCTGCCCCACTTCTTAATTCCTTCATCTCCCCAGCCAATTATGGAGTGAGTCACTGCACTAGCGTACGATTTCTCTACTGCAGAAGGGATGATCTCATAGACGTCCCTCTGAATGTGTCTTTAAGACAACTGCAGACATGTAGAGCTCTGTCTCAAAACCTGAGTCACTTTGAATCAGACACTGGCCCATCCCAGTTACTGTGTAAGAAAGTGGCACGGATGTCAGCACAACTGGATCTCCGCATCAGGTATTATTGAGTGACTGTTTCTGAAGTCCTGTGTAAACTTTGTACAATGAGCTGCTGTGATGTAATATGAGTTGGGGAAAATAAGAATGGATACAGACAATAATGATGCAATCTGTGTGACTGCGCCAATAAAACAGAACAGGAGAAAGTATATGTGCCGGTGTATTTCCTATCAGAACTTTAGAGAAATACACATTTATTGAAATGACCTGAGGTAGCATCTTTGATCAACAATCACTTGTTTTTCTATTACAAGAACAACTTCTGCCCTTCTTGTTTCATCATATTCCCATCATGATTTAAGACCATGGATGTTTTGCAAAAAAAATAAATAAATAATGGATATAAAACATTTAGCTACTGCACAGAGACTTGCCACCTTCAGAAGTTTTTGATGACGCTGCAGTAAGTGGAGTGTATCAGAGTACAGGTCTGTAGTGGGCAACTTTGTCACATGGTGTGAACAGAACCATCTCCAACTGGTGGTGGACATGAGAAGAACAAAAACACGAGTGACCCTTGTTTCCTTCCATGGGGTCTGTGTGGAGATAGCGGAGGACTACCAATAGCTCGGTGTTCACATTGACCATAAAGTGGACTTCATTAAACACACAGAAGTTTTCTACAAGGGCAAGAGCCCTATTTTTTGAGCCGACTTAGGTTCTTTAGCATATTTAGTAGTATGCTCAAGATGTTTTATGAGTCTGTGGTTGCCAGTGCCATCCTCTAAGTTGTCGTGTGCTGGGGCAGCAGACTGAGAGTAGCGGACACCAACAGACTCAACAAACTGATCCGCAAGGCCAGTCCTGTCGTGGGTATGGAGCTTGACTCTCTGGCAGTGGTGTCAGAAAGGAGAATGCTGTCCAAGTTAGGACAGTATTGGACAATCCTTCACACCTTCTCCATGATGTGCTAGACTGACACAGGCGCATGTTCAACAGCAAACTTATTCCGCCACAATGCACCACAGGAAATCATTCCTACCTGTGGACATCAAACTCTATAATTCATCCGTGCGGCAGCTTGACTAGTTTCTATCGCCATATTTTGTACATATTGTATATAGTGTTTAACTTTGGAGTTATTTATGTTACATTTGAACTTTATACATGTTAATAAATTTAGTCTCCATTTTTCTGCCTTTCAGATTTATATTTATTCACAGATAACTGAGCATCTGTAACAACAATGCAATTTCCCCCCTGGGATTAGTAAAGTATTCTGATTCAGATTCTGATATCCTCTGAAAAATTTAGTGGAAACTTTTGATCATCAGCAAGACATAAATAATTCAACAGCAAAGATGTCAATGGACCTTGACCTTAGCCTTTAGAAATATCATAAAAATTAGTTTAGCTGTCAACTTAATCAGATATTTGTATCGCATGTAATTTCCATTAAGAATGTCTGACATTCTCAAGAAAGTCAGCTGTTACCTCAGTTTAATCCTATCAGACAGTGGTGTGAAGCTTTGTAATAAGCAGCACATGGATTTTTGAGTTAAGCCCCAAAACATGTTTTGTTACTCTGACCTTTATCTTTGATACAAAAGAAAGAACAGATGAGGTCACAGTAACCCAACTTTGATTTATCATCTTAATCAGAGAAAATTTATTTAGTTAAGGCCACAGTGTCTTTAATCAGGGACATAGTGACCTTGAATTTTGACCCTTGAACCACCAAATTTGAATTAGTTCATCCTTGAGTCTAAATGGACATTTGTGACAGATTTCTCAAGGCACTGCTGAGATATTAAATTCACAAAAGACAGATGGACAAAGCAAAATGAAAACATTATACCCGTGGCCATAGTTATCCATACAATTGTAAACAAAGACAATAATTATGTTTCCAAATGTTTCACCAAACGGTATACACACACTGTTCTTCACTCACTATCCAGAGCACATCAAAGGCTGACTAACCAAAAAGCAAGACAGGGTGAGAGGGTTGTAGTCTGCGCTGCAGATTTATTGAGCAAATCACCAGGCCCACATCTTCTTCAAAGCCTCTACACAATAAATCTGAGTCAAACTACAGAGAGCTCCCAACTCTCTGTTCTTTGTTCCCCGGATAGTCATCATTTGACATACCCTCTTTTAAATTGTCACAGATCTATTTGCTTTTTGATTTTCGTTTTAAGAGCTAAGAAGAGTCTGAGGGGAAGCAGGTAAGACAAGTGGTGATGCAATCATGAGCTGTTTACCTCTGTCTGGTTGTCTCTCTGCTGTCTGGGAGGACTACGTCATCTGTGCTGTTATACAGTTCTGCAGCTACTCCAATAGTAATAATTACAGCATGATGGATATGATTGTCATCAGAAGAAGTGTCACAGATGCCGGTAAATATGCTCTCATGATATCGCTATTAAAAGAGTTTTTTTTAATAGAATAAATCCAGATTTTTACATTTCTTCATTGGTATAAATGTCCACAGAAACTATCTGTTTAAATCTTAAAACTTAATAAAACCAAAGCTCAGAAGAACAACATTAAAAGCAGCATTAAGTCTTTAATGAGCAGTCATTATAGTTGCAATAATGAAATCTGACTATTATTAATGGGAGACAAGTTATTCTTCATAATGGCAAATTATCAACCAAATTTGCAGTCCTCTTCAACTCCAAGGACTGTTTTAATCCTCATTGGCTCAGTCTTACTGAGCCAATATCAGCAGTACAGCTGATTTTGGCAACAAAAAAAGCTTTTACAAACCAAATGCATATAACCTGCCCAACCCATACCACACGGCAGAAAGGCACAGTTAATATGTTGGTGTGGACATTGTGGAGCAATTAGCTGCTAAAGAACCAGATTTTTCCCCCAGGAGAACAAATGTCAGATTTTGGGAAAAATGTTACTCGAAATAAAAATCAAAGATGAGCAATTTCACTCTCTCCATACACTTTAATAAGCTGATGCTGACTTTTATTTCAGGCTCATCTCCCGCAAGGGGAAAGTGCTCACTTTAAACCATGGAGCCACAAAATCTTACATTCTGCAAGTGGCCAAAGTCTCACGTCATGGCCTAGATTTTCCTGAAAAGAGAGGCTAGAGGAGGTCCAGGAGTCCAGTTCCCTCTTACACCACTTGAATTGCAGTACACTGAAAGGTTATGATGACATTTTTATCCAGTGATACAAAAAACATGTCACCTACCCCCCACCCTTCTCACCACAAAGAAACTGATTGAAAGCTGGAAAAGCAGAAGCAATAACTGTCAAAGGGTGAGTTAGAAGTGTTCTACATACTACATGTGTTGCTCACGCCTGTCTGTGGGAAGAAGGATGTTTCTTATGTCTTCTGTCTGTCTCTTTGGAAAAATAATGGTTTCTGTTGTATTTGTCTTTACATTGTTAATAAAGCCCCTAATTGTGTTTATTATTTGCCTCCCTAACTCTTCTCCCCATATTCTTCAGTTGTTACTCCCCTCATCCTCTAGTGTTTCTTTTTTCTTTCTTTTAGGATGGACGTGACAGTAAGTAAATCATTTAATACCACAATGTCATCAGGCAGGAATCAAAACCACAATTTTGAAATTTGCTGCAGGCAAATCATGCAACAGATGTAGCTCCTGATTGGTAACAGCTTTACCACACTGACTAGAAAAAAAATGACCCTGTTATTCAGATCGTGCAACATTTGGTAGCTCTATGTCCATGCGTTGAAAATGGTTAGATCTTTGTAATGACAAATGCTGGAAACAATGGTGATGTGTACAGTGCTGTGCCTGGAGCGCCTCATGGGAAAGCACAAAGTTGCAAGGAAATCATGCAGCTTCATTCATGTGGTAACAATGTTGCTGAGTCAGAAATGAAAAACAGATGAAGTTATAATAAAGGACCACCGAAGCCCCAAAGCTATCTCAAAAGAATGACTCGTACACCTAACATCACCAAGTTGACGTGAATACAAAAAGCAATATTTCCTTCATCTCATTAATGTATGTACACCTCTTTCACATGTGTTTCTTAATCAAAATTTTAAACCCTGTTCATGAACAGGTGTTTGTGTATGCATAAAATGATAAAAGTTTCCTTATGGAACTAACATTTCGGTGTTTCACACATCAGTCTTTTACAAAAATGATGCATTAGTGCTGAGTTTTCACCTTGCCAAGCTGTTGAGAAAATTGTTAAAGAATACTTGACAAAATTATTCATCATCATAATGGCTATATTTACTGGCCACACACATTCACACTGACCAGATGCTATCAATGAATATTTAATATGCTGCATTACTGTTGGTGGAATAACAAACAGATGTGAATGGATCTTTTAAAGTATTGTCCAATGATATGAGTTATAACTGAATAAGGATGATATATTCACTGGCTTTTCAGGCAGTGTGCTGACATGAAAGCAAAAGAGGCTAAGTTAGACAAATGACCTTTAAGTTAACAATAAATTATAATTGTAGCATATTATATTTCATTATAATGTTCATGCTGCAGTATAATGCTTTGATTCCTTTATTTTAAAAAGTGCTTTAATCATTGTACTGTTTAATTTCCTTCCTCAGCATCTGACAGTTGAAATATTTTAGCTAATTGATTGACAAGCCTTATTTCCACATAACAACTCAGGGTAAAATAGCTATAAAATATGGAAAATCAGGGCCTGGGCCTATCAGTTATGTGTGGTTAGTTACACTGATTCAATCTTTGTAGAAAATCAAGCACAAATATGAGCAGTACAATAGGTGGTGTGATAACTTGTGCTCGTAGTGTGTTTGTGGATAAATGCATGCTACTATTTAGGTTTCCTTGGGTCACAACTCATCAGGGCTCTGGTTTGAAGTTTTGAAATGCATATTTTACGTATACGTAGCATTTAAAAAATAGAAGTGAGACGCTAGAGTCACTTACAGGCATACAGCATTCTTAAGTTCTTTGTAAATTACATAAAGCATGATTTTAAATAGTTCAAAAGATAGTTATAATAGTGGTTTCATGAACAAACCGAAGACTTGTGACCTCTGCGTTACAGCTGAAAACATCAGCCCATTGTGTATTTTGTTTATTTCTCCCAAACTGTGTTCTTCCCCTTCGCTAATCAAACTGTTATTGCTCAGCCTGACAACAAAGAAATAATTTCAACCAACATCATGATCTTTTCCTAAACATTGTGTTTGTGTTGAAGCTTAACCATAAATCATATGGCAACTCACTGAACTGTTTTATTCTATAATAATGATTTGCAAATGTGCGAGGCACATACAAAGGGGAGTCAGGTCAGAAGAATCTCATCTTTGCCATTCTAGAGACCTTAAAGCATATAAAATCTAAAGTGGCCTCTCAGATCATTTTTCTCCACTACTTATATTTTCTTTCAACCTTCATGAGAATGAACGATTTATCCGAATGTTTTCTGACTGTTGTGGTATAATGCACAACCCATATACATGTTAGAGTGGCCGTTTTTTGTCTAATTAGTGCAATGCTGGATTTATTTTGACTAGACATCACGTGTGTGTGTGTGATGTGATCATGTCACCAGCAACATGTGATTTAAGATGCCATCTCATTTTGCATAACCGCCTGATGAAGAGCAGGCGTGTTCAAAATCTACAGCTTTCGTACATTCTTCTTCCTATGCATGCAGCTAGTGAATGTTAATCTATACTTTGTGTACAGTTTGGTTGTTTGTTAGACCTAAACCAGTTGGCAATTACACTGTAAAAACAGCCAAGGTTTAGATATTTCAGTAGTACTGAAAAAACATTGAGAAAAAAGAAGCTACCTACAGAGCAAAACTGATCTTATCTACAGTACAAGACAGATAATTGAGTGCAGTTGTGGTTCCATGTGGAAGATGCCTGCCTCCGGAACAAAACATTTAAGAGTGAAATTCAATTAAAACCAGAAATTCAACCCTTACTGGTAGAGATAAAGGAAACTGAAATGAAGGAAAATTGTGCTCTGGGCCTCTAGTTAGCCTTCTGTATCATCTGATTGTGGTTCCGGTCTAAAGGAATCATTACCAAATGCCCCACATGCAGACATTAAACCAGATCAACACTCTAACAATGCATTCATTGTTCTGTGCTGGATGTTTCTGATCTGAGAAAGACAAACAAATGTTTTCCACGTGTACACACGCCAGCTGTTGACAACTGAGTTCAGCACATTCACGGCTTTGTTTGTATTTACAGTAGTACAATGCCATGTGTGAGAGCTGAAGGCCACTGCTATTGATGCCAGCTGTCAACCTGTCTGTTTATGTACCTACTCAGCATACCTTGTCATATTGTGTATGAGCGTGTAAACAAACCGTATATTATTTTGAAAGTATAAAACACATATAAACACTTAGACTTACTGAATAATCTACATGAATAAGGGTAATCAAAACAGTGATGCTGCTGTCTAATGTGCAATGTATGTGCATTTCTGGAACTTTATAATTCAAAGGAAATATATGTGTTTTACTGTAATTATAAAGCATAAAGAAATGTAGGAGCAAAAGTTAAACCCGATAAATTATAGATCTTACATATGGTATGAAAAATACAGGCTGCTTATGCTTTCATTCTTTCACTTGGTAATTAATAGCTGTTTGTTCCCTGGTAGTAAATGGGTCTTAAGAGATTTTATGAGCTCAAAGCTCTTTTTGCTCTGTCTGTTTCTTTTTAGGTTTTGGCAATGTTACCAAAGTCCCTCTATAGCTTTGTACTGTGTTTGGATGCAAAACTGCTGGACTTGTAACATGGAGTGTGCATTCTTGAAAAGCATAAAGTGTGTTGCAATTTGAAATAAGTTTTTCAAAGGTAATTTTAGTTCACTTTGCATTGCTTTAAATGCTATTCCCCCTAAAAAGGTATTCCCCCCTCTGATTTTTGGGCTGCTTTTTGAAACAGTCTACAACTTTAAGCTGCTCCCTTCTGTTCTCCCCAAGGGTCGCCACAGTGGATTTATCTGCAATGGTAATTTGGCAGAGGTTTTTCTTTACGCCAGATGCCCTTCCTGACACAGCCCTCCATGGTGAGAAGGGTTTGTGTCCCCACCTAGAATTGAATCAGGGACCTTTCGCTTTGAAGGAGACTGGGTAAACCAATACTCTGCGGGGTCACTGAAACAGTCTACAAAAAGCAAATCAACAATGGACTTTCACTTTGGGAGAGTGGCTCCAGCAGATTCCAGGAACGACATCCGAGATCTCTGTCCAGAACAGTGCAGTTCTAGGAACAGCTAAGATACTACGCACAACCCTCAAGGTCTCAGACCTCTGGTAGAGGACCCAAGCATGAAGGACAAAAGATCACCCACAGGCTGAGTGAGGAATTTTTTTTATGTATCCTAGAAAGATTTCTGCAGGCGCACACATGCTGATCAGCTTCATCAGAATCTCTTGCCATTGTGAGTTCTGCAGTTTCTTATTTCAATTCGCTGAACTGTAGTTATGCACTGGGGCTGCTGTCTGTGACATTCGGCAGTCACCTTGCTATGAAGGTGTCTCTGAAAAAATGCTACACTCACAGTTTAGTGGCTTTGTAAGCAGCTACACTCCTGCGTGACAAGATAAACTAACCTGACCACAATTCACTGCATCAATCACAAGATGGAACCTGCTTTCATGAAGGCGTGAAACACATTACAGAGCAAAGTATTTTCATTTGGTTTTTTCTTGTTTTTTTTGCCAATATGTTTATTGTCTTTTTCAAAATTTTTTCACAAACACATAACATATACACATACATACATATACCCACTACACACACAAACTGCATACCCTTGCATCATTTTTCAATTTGAATAAACGTAATGAAATTGGATTAGTTAACAAATTATGAAGGAAAAAGAAGAAAAGAAGAAAAGAAAAAATATATAAAAAATTGAATAAATTAAAAAAAAAAATTTTTAAACCGCTTTTAAAGCGGCGATTAAATAAAACTGAGCTGTTTCTTATCAGAAATTGATCAATATGTTAAGGCAGTATATGCAACATTG